>JADIIY010000068.1:0-68124 GCA_027604245.1 Boothiomyces sp. JEL0838
GATTACCACACACACAAGTAATTTAACACCACCAAACTTGTGGTTACATTGATTGCTCTTTAATGGGCGAGGTTTCTTTGACTCCAACTCCTTTCAACAAATACTTTTTTTCAATTCCAACCATCAACCACTGATAGAGTCGGAATTACTTCATGTCCTTAATTTCCACAGCTTTATGATCATAGAATCAACTTGAACTCCAAAAACCTTTATTCTAGAAATACTTTGGGTTGATCCCCCCTTCTACTGCCCAATCTATTTCGTTGATAGGAATACCAGTGTGTTTTCCAGTCGAAATTGAATATGAATAATTAAAGTCCACCACCATTTCATTTCCCTGTTGCTGTAATTTGACAACTCGGCACTGCATGTAATTTTGTTTTTGAGCCAACAAGTCAATGTAGAACAATTCATAAAACCGACCTTCTGGAAAGTAACTTGGTTTAAACTCTTGATTTTCACCATTTACTTTTATCAGCAAGACAGATTCAGATATCATTTCACCACGGAAAACAATAGCTGGGTTGTATGGAAAGAACATGTCGATATTCTTTTTTAGGAGGTTAATATACGCCATTCGCTTGGTGTCTATTACAGCCATGATTTTTGACTCTCCTACTTTGATTTTTAAATCTGGAGTGACATTGTAAAGAGTTCCTGGGATGAGATTCACAACAATATCCTTTTGGTTTAATGTTAGTGTGCATTGGTTATCTCCATATGCAAATAGGTATCCTAAATGGTCAGGGCAAGTTGGGCTTTCTTTGGTAATTCTTTTGTCGCAACTAATGTCTGTTCCAATAGAATAAATTCCAGGATTCAGTGTTTTCAAATCCAATATATACGCCTCTGTAACAAATGAATGCTCATTTGACAGATAATCGTAGATCATAGTTTTCCAGTCTTGGTATTCCTTTGGTACGGCCTCAAGATTGATTTTGGTTTTCCTTGCTCTTTTTGAGGGTGCGGTTTCAGTATTTCTGTATGAGAATTTTGATTTAATAGGTTCGTGAAAGGTTTCCAATGCTATTGGTGTAGGCTGATAGTCTTCATGAGTCGAAAATGTAAATTGGCCGGGTATCATTGATAATGCCTTTGTAGTTTTGCTCGATGAATAGAAAAAGTATTTGGGACGGGGTTGATTGATTAGGGTTGTAGTGAATTCAAACTCGCCAATCATACTTTGAGGAATGCCTTCCAGCGACCATTTTTTAGATTTTTGCTTCACCATCTACAAGAATACAAAGTTGCTTTTTGATTGAACAGACTTGATGAAGGGACCTTTCCGAAAAGGAAACTCAAGGACTGCTACACGTGTAACCAGAAGGGAAAAACGAATGGAATCATTCGCAAGACATTGCTGGTTAAAGATGAAATCATCTTGACTCGTACAGGTGACCTTAATTTGAGTTTGGATGTTTTCTTTCTGTGGGAAACAATTAATTGCAGTTTTGTGTCACGGTGGCTTGGGTCCCGTGTTTTCTGAATTTGGATACATTTAACCATGCAAGAGTTTTTGTGAGGCCAATTTACTTTTGTAACTGTGTGGAACAAGGTGGCTTATTACGAGAATTCAATTCAGTAAAAGTCAAACTATTCTATAATTTGATTTGCAAATTGTGATAATATCGAACCAATTAGCTTTGATAAATGTCTTTTTACAGAACAAGTTGATAGAGGTGGCACCCAATACTCTTCTGGTGGGTTAATTTTAGATAGTTGCAAACATAAAGTAATAAAACTCTTCAACGACTAAATTACTGGGCAGAGACCAACCAAACTTTGCCGGTCACGATTTGTTCAAATAAACTGTAGTGCAATTAGGACAATGACAGTCAAACTATGTAATTTGGCCAAAGATTCAAGAGAAATGAGAGTTGAAAAGGTCAAAATCGCGTAGATTCATTTCACGTATCCAAAAATGGCGATTTTTTACTCTTTGGCATTGATTATTCTAGGCTATGCTCTTTCGAATTGCAAATTCTATGGACGAGGATTTACTGGAATCATCAATTTACTTATACTGGCAACTATAACTGCTCAGTCAATATATATCATCTCTTTACTTGTTCTTGCTTCTGGAGTAGATGAACGTGCAATTATTCCATTGGATATACTGGGAAATATATGCGATATAGTAAACACTTGTTTACTGGAATTCGCATATGTGATACGATTAAAATCCTGCTTAATGACGGATAGAGAAAGAATGGTGGCAAACATTTTGTGGCTGTATCCCATTCTCTATCCCGCAGCTGATGTCATTTCAATTGCTGGATATTTCAACACAAAATTAGGAGCAGTATCTGCTCTTGTTTGGGACATTACCAATATTGGCTTGCTGGTACAGGAAACAATAGTACATTCTTGGTTCTTTAAGGAAATGACACGGCTGTTCCACATTGGAAGGAATGCTTCAGTATCTCTCTGGATAATTATTGCAATCCAATTTATATACATGATTGGATTCTTGCTTTCATTAGTATTCTCAATAGTTTACAAAAGTCCAACTGCTGAAGAGCTGATTTACTTGTTCTGGTCGATAAATATAGCGCTAATACATCCTCTAATGAAAGAGATTCTCGCTGCTAGGGAAATAAAGAGTTTCTCAAGCAAAATTGACAAGCCAGTGGAAAGAATCACGCTTTCTTTGCGTTCTGATGGAAACAACTTGTCAACAAATGACATTAGTGAGCTGATTCCATAAGCAATAAAACACATTCATTTCCAATGGCGGCGATCAATTATTCTGTTCCTGCTTGGCAATCGTCTTGCAATTTGAACTTTTGATTATTGGTCAAGTTTCTTTGAAACATTCTCAAGATATCCATTACTTTTGCAAGCACTCTTCAATTACTGTAGAAAATTCCCTAGAAACTTTAAAGAAACATTTTATTCCTAAAAGCAACTGCTACTGACAAAACGATTGTAACACAGTTTCAAAATTGTTTGGTAAATGGTCAGCTGTAATATTGGCTTCAAACAGAATCTCTCCGAAAACATTCAAGCGGTCGTTTACAGAGTAAATCTTTTCATTCGCTATCCAATAGATTTGTCCAGGTGGCAACAACTCATTCGGTTGTTTAACAAAAGAGTTTCGGAGTGCAAACCAGTCGTGTTCTTCTCCAGCCAATAATTTCATAATTATTCCTTCTTCCTTGTCAATTTCGTTGAGTTGTTGGATTTTGTTTCTGATATCAAGTACAGAGGCTAGGGAAACTCTGGATAGCCAATCATAACCAACTTCAACTGAATATACATTGCCAAGTTTGGTTCCCAGTTCCAACTGTAATACACTAGGACAAGCATAGCCATAAACAGAAATAGCACGATGTGGAAGCCCTATATCTGGTTTGACTCTTCCATTTTCATCACTCCAAACCAAATTGAGGATTGCAGCAATTCCAGCACCTAGTGAATGTCCAGTAATTACCAAATCATAATCGTATTTTTCCATTGTTTTCTTGATAATTTGGTAGACCCCCCTTTCATTTTCAGGATTGGATAGTTTCATTACCGCTTTCAGCATTCCTTCATGAACGTTTCCTCCGAAATCGGCACTTTGGCATGTAAGATCAATCAGTGCATCTTTTGTAGATAAAGTTCCTCTAAAGGCCAACACTATATTTTGGTACTGATGATCTAGAGAGATACAGAAAGCGGGTTGCTGATCAACAAAGAATATATCCCTGTATTCATCCAAATGAGACAAGTAAACAATGTCATCAAATGCAATTCCAGTATGTCGCGCATAGTAGTGCTTGTCCGATTCATCTTTGGTAAATATAGACTTTGATTTTAAAAAGTTCATTGATAGTTCTCCGTAGCAAGCATTGGCAAATAACAGGTATCTGTAAAGCAAGGTTTGGTTGAATTCCATATTGGTATTTTTCAAAACCAATTGGTTCTGATCACCGTTATCAGTGATTGCCAAAATGCCATCTTTGACTTGGATTTCTGTTACTGACGGGAATATCACCTCTGCTCTCCACTGTTCGCGAGTAGCATTTTGAAGGGCAATGAGAGCACTGAAGCACTTCCAAATATCAAATAATCCCAGGTCTGTATTTCCCAATTCATTCTGTACTAGTCGTATTAATTCTTTGCACATTTCGATGCTTTCTCGGTCGCCAAATGTTTGCTGGATAATTCGGACCACTTCATAAGACCCAGAAAGAGAGAGATGGGTAGCAGTTTGTCCAATGGATATTCCTATTATAGCAAAAAATTCCGCAACATCAAATATTCTTCTATCCACTCCAACTGTACCAGCTACTTCTCTTCCAATACCTATGCCCAGCGAAGTACTGAATTTGGCAGTTTCAAACGCAACATGAGAGATTTCTTTGGCTATCCCTAGTCCTAATCGGGCAAAAGCACCTCCGGATCTTGCAATGTCTGACCATGAGTATCTAGCTTGTGATGACTCTTCTTGAACTTCATTTGATGTGGTGGTAAGCTCTGTAGATTCTACTGTTGCCGATACTTCATGCAGAGTGATTTCGGTTACTTCACTGTCGATAATCATTTGGGAAACTCTAGTCTCATGTCCAGGAAATAATTTCCCCACATGAATATTCCCACTTGCCGCCCACACTTTTGTACTACCTCAAAGAGTATCCGAATTATACCCGGCAATTTACCCGATGCCGAAAATTACAAATCTACTATATTATAATCTATGGAAATTGTCTGAATGAATGCGTCATCAACTGCTCTCTTCATTGTAATTTCCTTAAAGATTTCACTTGAACTAATTTCCACAAACCCAAACTTTTCAAACAGTTTGATTGACTGCGAATTGGACATGGAGATCTTGGCGACATATTCATTGACTTTCAAGTGCTTGATTCCGTAGGAAAACATCAATGATAGAATCTTGACACCCAGTCCTTTACCTCTGCTACTTTGTTCTAATTAGACTTCAAATACCAGCAATCATTATTTCAATCTCTGCGCAATTATCGTTATCGTGGTCATTAAAGTACAAATTGACATCCCCAATCTGATTAGCATTCAGTTACCATCCCACCAAAATCAAACTTTACGATATTACTTTTGAATTCCGGATCTAGAATGATAAATGTACATTCTAGTTAGTTGATGTTTTACTCTTTTCATCTTCATACCATGATTGCTGCATTTCGTACTCTTCCTCTAGCGAAAGTGGTTCCGACGCAGTCATTTCCTGAAGAAACGGATCTTTCATCCACTCATGATATACTGGAACATGCTCCTTGATGTACGGTACTAGAACTACGCTGCTGTTTACCAGTGCAATTGTAGAGTTGATTTTCATTGTTGAAAAATTTAAAAGTCCCAAAAAACAGCAGCCATAACTTTTGAAATAATTTATTCTTAGATATGAACAAAAGTACCGTCACCTTTAGGGTTGGTAGTCAGGCCGTTTCTGCAAGATTCAACATTTGGTCTTAGGGCAGATGGGGACCTGCATTTCTTTCCATCACAACATGCTGATTGACAGTCTGAATCTGCAGTACATGCACCTGTAGTGAATTGCTTTCCTGCTGGGAAAGTGCTAAAGATCGACCCTGGAACTGATTGACCTGGAGCCAAGTTCAAAGAATTTCCTTGAGAATTGTTGTTTGATTGAGCTTTTTGATTCGCTTGATTGTTTGATTGAGCTTGCTGATTGGAAGGTAGTGGAGTTGCTGCACAATCAACAGTAACAGTTTGAGTAACAGTAACGACTCCAGTATTAGCATTATTAATTGATTGTGTATTTTGATTGTTTGCTGCGTTTCCTGGTGTTTGCACTTTGTCTGCACCAACAAAATCTTTAAATCCTTGTTGGAGGTAAAGTTGGGCTACAGATAATCCATCGGCTGGAAGCGGATTGGTCAAAGATTTAGTTGCTATAGCATTGATTTGATCATTGTTTAATCCACCATTTGCTCCAAACTTTTGTTGCAAGCCATCATCAGATACTTGTGCAAGAATGCCTCTTAATTCAGGAGTAGCAGGTAATGCTGGGTTATTGCAGAACTTTGGATCTGCCCCAGCACCAAATGGATTGAAATTTGATTCAGTGTTTACCAGTTTTTTGGCAATGGTTAAAACAGCTGCATCACCCGGTTTTGCAGCTGCGATTTTATCTGCAAGAGAGAGCTTTGCACACGGATCAGCTCCACCTAGAAGTGTAGATGGAATATCTCCAGACAGTGGACCGCCAACAGCCCCACCCAGCAAAGCTTGAAGGTCTCCGAGATTTGGGTTTTGCTGACCAAAACGTGCATTTACAATAGCAAGAAAAGCGGTAATAACAATTTTAGAATACATTTAATTTCATCATCTCTCCTTTTACTGATATTTAAATCAGTATGAAAAACACCCGGAAAGTGGCAACGAGGCAAGCCAAAGGACTATTTTGAACTAGCCAAAGTACTAGTAAAAATCAGGGTCTAATGAAGGGACTTTGAGCCAACTGGTCGACTCTGGGACCTAGTAAATCGCGAAAACCAACAGCGTAGAATCAATTAGAGGAGCATTTCACTCAATCTATTCTTGGATTTTAATATGGTATTGAATTCATTTTCACACATTAATTAGCTTTACATTTGAGCTCCAATTCAAAAATCCACCTTATATTTTAAGAGAAACAAGTTTAACTTGACGAGTTTGGTTTTCTAATTTGCATTGTTTGATTTCATTAATATTATTAGCTGCCCTATTCCTCACAGTCAATCCCATTTCCCAATCCAACCGGGCTTTCTCAAAGGATCCTGAGTATTTGTAATTATCGATCACTAGATTGTCACAGAATACAGAACCGGAAATAGCAATGAGCCAAGTGCTTACTAAAAAGCCTATAATTTTCGACCAAATTTAGGCAAAGAGTGGTTGTCTGATTGAATTGACATATTATAAGCAGAAACAGTTGGAATATCGTTTACTTATTGAATGGTGGCAATGGGTCTTTTGCATTCGAGTGGCAATGAAAGTATACCGTAGGCTTGTTTGATCTGGACCTGTTTCACTTTTGAGCCTCAGCGGAAAATGGATATTTAACCCCAAAAAATAGATTCGATAATCATTATATTTAAGAATGTACACTAAATTATACTTGCTCGCTCTCGCTTCATCTGCTACTGCCGCCATCCCAGCTGGTGGATGCAACGCTGAACCTCTCCAAGTTATCTCTCAAGGAAGAGAAAACAGATTTGGACTTGGAGGACAACAGGTCGCTCTCAACCCTGCGATTCCTATCCAGCGCATCTGCCAAAAGGTAAACCCAGCCTGTTCGCAAATCTGCACTGATGCTACCAACGCTGCAGTTGCGACTGGAGTCAAAGGGTTCCAAGACTCTGATCCTGCCAAACTTGCCCAGATGGTCAAGGTGGCCAACGACTTCAATGCTGCTCTGGGAGTCGCTCCTCAAGCCCCAATTGGTTCTGGAAACCAAGCTGGAAACCAAAACAGCAACCAAAACAACAACCAAAACAACAACAGCGCAAACAATGCAAACAGCCAGTTTGGCACTTGCGGAGTGCCTGATATTCAGTTTGGCCCTGGGTTTGACGGGCGAAACGAAAACTCTTTCATTGTCAAGGGAGCGATTTCACATGGATCTGCGCTGAACTTTAAAGTCATCGGGCAATTCGTGTGTGGACAGTTGGGAAGTCAATGCAAGGCACCGCAATCCACTGTAGATAACTGTAACAAAGCCTTGGCAGCTGTTGGCGGAACCAACAATGGACAGCAAACTGTTGATCAGTTCTTGAGCATCTTGAAGGGAGGTGCTTCCAATAGCCAACAAGCTCCTACTCCAACTCAAAACAACAACGCTCAATCTGGTACCAAAACTGTCACTGTTACTCAAACTGTATGTGCTCCTACTTCCACTAACGCATTCCAAGGTGCTCAAACTGTAACTGTCACTCAAACTGTTTGTGCTGCCACTGCTACTGCTAATCCACTTGCTGGAAATGGAAATAATGGTGGAAATACTGGAACCGTTAGCAATAACAACGGCGGCAACACTGCAAATGTAGCTTCAGGAAATAACTCTGGTACTCAAACCACCAACAACAATGCATCTGTCATTGCTCAACTTAAAACTATTGTACAACAAATGGCAAACCTGCTTAGCAATGCCTAAATAAATAAAGTGTAATATCTATTAAATTCACGGGGTTTTCTATTTGATGCTTGTTCTGTAATGATATATCTTTGGTGTATTTTTGGTGTATCTTTGGTGTACCTTTGGTGTATCTTTGGTGTACCTTTGGTGTATTCCTGGCTTGGTGACAATTTGAACAAACAGGTGAACCACAAGTGGTATTAATGTTGTTCTTGTGCAATTCTGAAACATTTCTGAATATCAGTTAGCTATTGATTTTGAGAGAGTGGTAAGTACGACTCTTGGATAACTGACAGCATGTCAAATCTATAGATCAATATTGACTGTCCTGCAAGGAGTGAATACTAATCAATATGGGACTGCAATGGAAAATAATTCGCTTGCTAATTCAACAACTGAAACTGTCACCCAGACTGTTTGCGCTTCAACATCCCTTGTTTTCAGTTCTCAAAATCAATACACTCCTCAAGAAAATAATCAACATTCACCATCACAAAATCAATATGGTAACTTCCAATAAAACATTTCAAGCCCGAATAATGTATCAACTTTATCTGTTTACACTACCGACGTGCAAAACTCACCTGTCATCCTTTCAAGTGGTACCAAATTTCAAATAACGGTACTCTCTATGCTCACAAAATTCTATATATTTTCTCCAAGCCATATTCGTCATCTATAAAAAATATATCAGTTACTAACATGAGTCACTATTCGGAGAATGACTCGTTTCTGATCACAAAGAATTAGCCGAACTTGTCCACTATAACATTGAGTTGGGCCAGTAACAACAATTTATTGGTGGGAATAAAAAAAATCCAGCTCGGATCTATTTACCGACATTATTCACCAGAATAATTATTCAGAAATACTTTTGAATTAATTTCCCTCGGTTAGTTACACTAAATAGTCCCGCGAAAAAAAAACGGTTTGGGAACTTTGGTCGCACAAAAAGTACAATGGAAGTATTTAAACCCCACCACTTTCCCAATGAATACAACAAATGTTTATCCCATTCTTGCTCAATTTGGCTGCTGCGCAATTAGGATCCCAAAAGGTTTTTGCCCCTTACGTTTCCTCTGATACTCTCCAAACCTTTACCTCACAGACCTTTTCCAATTTGACTGGTGGAAAAGACTTGCAAAAAATAGTTGCAGATAACGGAATTAAATATGTGCATCTTGGCTTTGTTAATTACTGGTCAAACAGTAAAAAGGTTGCTTTGGGAAATATTCCTTTGGACCAGGTTGGTCCATTTGTTGATGACCTTTCATCTGCTGGCGTAACTGCTATCCTCTCCTTTGGTGGATATACTGCTGACCAGCAAAAAACTGATATCAGTATGGTTGTTCCAAAAGACGCTGATGTCTACAATATCTACAAGGATGCCGTTTCCCAATCCCGTGCCAAGGCGGTTGACTTTGATCTGGAATACACATACAAAGGAAATGAGCGTACTACTGAAAGAGTGATGAATGTGATCAAACAACTGAAAGCCGAAAATCCTAAACTATACGTGTCGGTAACTGTAAAGGTTGTTGCTTCTGGTTTATCCCCTGACTCTTCCTCCATCCTCGCTGTTGCTGCCAAGTTGAAAGCCCCAATTGATGTTGTCAACATCATGACTTTTGACTATGGAAAAGAAAATCTCAACGGAACTACCTTGGATAATGTTATCATCAACTCTGCCAGTGGTACTTATCAGCAGTTATACAATATGGGTTTCACCCAAACCTCTTTGGGAATGACAAACATGATTGGAAAGCAAGATGATGGAAACACTTTTTCCTTGGACTATGCCAAATCCGTTCTTTCCTGGGCCAAAACTACTCCTTATGTATCTCTTCTATCCTTCTGGGCACTAGGAAGAGATCAATTTGACTCTAACCACAATGGCTTACAAAACAGCACACTAATTACTCAAAAGCCATTTGATTTTACAAAGATATTCAAGGACTTTGATTCTTCTACCACTCCAATATCCCTTGGTCTTCCAACTACCACTGCTGCAGGAGTTGCTTCCACTGCTGCACCATCTAATTATCAGAGTGTTGCTCCTACTCCTACAAAGGCTGCAAACAACTCCTTTAGATCAACCTTTTCCGGATTTGCATTGGCCATGCTTGTGCTAATATTATAAGAATATAAATAATTTCATTTTATCTATGAGTTTTGTTCTGTGCAATTATACCATTTCTAGTATTAGTACAAAACCTTACACATAAAGCCCGTTAACTGTAATAATGTGGTTAGGGTTGAAAGAGTGATAGGCAATAATTGGTGTATAATACTCAAACAGTTTGCAAATCACCTGTTTGAGAATGCGGATGACGGTTATAGGATCTGGGCTATTAGGTCCCTCAACAGTAACCGATTAAATGACAAAGGAACTAATTGGCTGGAGATACAGTAGCTTGAGCCCAGTGATAGGAATTTACATGGTAAAAATTAATTTCCAATTCTTCTTGACCCAAACACTATCAAGAATTCTTTTTAACCTGCATCAATAAATATTTATAAAGCTTTCACTTTGTTCCATGTTATTACTAGGAATTGCATTTGGATCAGGTTTCCCTTTACAACGACACTTTTAAAAAGATTAGCTATCAAGACTTGCTCTAGTATTGTACCGCACCATTAAAGAATCAGCTGGATTGCATGGAACAGTAGTTGGTGTAAATGCAAGGTATTACACCTGGAAATTACCAAACAAACACAATAAAAAGTATATAATTAGTTTAATAGGTCTTCTTGAAGTTGTAGAAAATTAAAGCGAGAATCATACTGCATATCGTACCAGAAATTTACGGCTATCGTGCTATCGGATTGCTTGACTTTATGGTACCACAAAGCCGGCAAGTATAGTAATTCACCTGGCTTTACTTTGACAGATAACGCGTTACAATGCTGGAATAATGGATATCCAGTCGGATCTTCAGGATCAACAGGTACCCATGGAATACTATAATTCTGATCTTCTAGCTGCATGTTAGAGTTGTACTTGTACACTGGATAAAACTGTTTGTAAAGGAACGGCGTGTCGGATGGTGGTAACAAAACAAATTCCTTTTCGCCAGACACCACGCAATAAATATTTTCATATGGATCTTTGTGCAAAGATGAAACTGACCTAGAATCACCAACCCAAAGATTAGTGGCATCTAAATCCCCAAATACTTTGTTGAAAAATTCAAGCGATGGTGCGTCTGAAACCAGTTGCGGAAATTCTACATTCAAGGAAGAGTTTTGAAACTGCACATATGGTATATTCGTTTCGTACCTGTAAAATTCATCCAACGTCATTTTTTGTTCATATGGCAGCACAAATTTGCCATTCTGAATTGAATCGCTGTAGCCGTTGGGAGTGATTGCTACAGTAACAGGATGCTTAATCTTGCTTGACAAGTACTCTTTATTCCATTTCAGGGCTTCCCAATGGTTGAATGCATTGCGAATCACAACAGGTATATTCCTGGCAACATATCTTTTCATGAATTCCAATTCAGTGATTTCGGATAAATCTACTGTTTCAATCTTGGATGGAAGCCAAAGGTGTTTCGAGTCCTCATTGAATTTGATGAATGCTTCAACTGGTTTCATGTTGGTGAAACAGAAAAAAAAATAAAATGAAAACACAAAGAGCATTCGTTTTGGATAGCTTCCAATAGGTAGCACACGAAGAGGCGATGCAGCATATTCTGGTTTAATTCTCGTCCTTTTCGTTATTTTTGTCTTGCTTCCATTCGGATTTTCAATGGTTGGGAGCAAGCCACAAGAATGAATGGAGCCGGTTCTTCTTTTTCTCTAAAAATGTCTGCACCACCTACTAACCCATTTGGAACAGCTTTAGTGGGAGGGAAATATAGAGTGAGCAGGAAATTAGGAGCTGGCAGTTTTGGGGAACTTTACTTGGGTATTCCATCGCTAATATAGCTACTGATGTGTTGACAAATGCCGAAATAGCGCTCAAGACAGAACCTATTCGAAGCAGACATCCGCAACTAGAATACGAAGTCAGAGTGTATAAATCGTTAGCTGGAGGAGGTACTTTTCCTTAATGTAGTCGGAATTCCATTTGTGTTGTGGTTTGGTGTTCACGGAGAATATTTGTGCATGGCGATGGATTTATTAGGCCCGTCATTGGAGGATTTGTTTAATTTCTGTGGAAGAAAGTTTTCGTTAAAGACAGTACTATTTCTAGCAGATCAAATGATTGCGAGGTTGGAATATATTCACTCCAAGCACTTTTTGCACAGAGAGTAACCATCGCTAATTCTAGCATCAAACCAGACAACTTCTTGATGGGAATCAACAAGAGAGGAAATCAAGTGAATGCGATTGATTTTGGATTATCAAAGAAATACAAAGACCCAAGAACACAGCGACACATTCCATACAGAGATGGCAAGAGTTTGACTGGTACTGCTAGATATGTTTCGATAAATACCCATTTAGGAGTTGGTAATGGATCGCTAATCAAGAACAATCTAGAAGAGATGACTTGGAATCCTTGGGCTACGTGTTCATTTATTTCTGCAAAGGATCTCTACCATGGCAAGGGATGAAAGGCAATACAAAAAAAGTAAAGTACGATGCAATCATGGAAAAAAAGATTACTACTTCAACTCAAGATCTGTGTGCAGGTTTGCCTAGAGAATTTGTTACATATTTGGATTACGTAAGAAAATTACGATTCGAAGATACACCAGACTATACCTGGTTGCGCCAAATGTTTCGGGACTTGTTTATCAGACAGTCTTATGTATACGACTATGTATTTGATTGGATTTTGGTAAAAGAAGAGCGAGACAACCAAGAGCGTCTGAAAAAGTACAACCGATTAACCCTAGGATACCGAACCAAAGAAGAACAAGACAAAGCGTGCCTCAAATTACTCAACAACCAATGGTTCCAATGAATGCGCAATATTACGATGAATCAAAAGTTCGACAGATTAATAGAGGGCCACGATAGAAATTAATAAATTAGTTATTCATATATGCTCCCCATTGAGAGGTGGATCAGTAGTCGTAATTGTTCAGCTTGTCTGCAATCTAACTTGTTCACCCTTCTACTATCTGGATTATCTCTACCATGACCTGCTAGCCAATCTGACTCGCGGTACTGGAATATCGTTCTGCTGACTGCATGCGAATTAGTAACAATCTCGTAGACATTGGGGAGAATAACTGCCACAAAGTAGTGAGTGGATTCATCCAGATATTGACTAGTATTAAAGCTCACAACCACTGTTCTGTTCTGCTTCTCAAAAAGTCACATGACTTTATTTTTTTTCAAAATGATAAAACTAATCCAAAATATAACAGGATTAAAGTACCTGGAAAAAGTTCTCTTTAATTCAACCAACAAATCCGAATATATTTACCGGAACCAGCTCTCTCTATTCGGTTACAAGTTCATCAAAAGCGATTCTGAATTTACCAACCAAAAATATAATATGAATAGGAATCATTCGACCTTTCTATTGGACAGAAATGATGTTGGGTTGAATGCAATTCGGCAAGTTGGCTCAATTTCCACAAAGCTGGATTCGCAGGAGAAATTGGACTCTACGTTATTATATACAGAAACAGTGCGGATAGATTCGCATCTGTCATATCCATCAATAGACAAGATTTATACTGACAGGTTCAAGAACAAACCGTTGTTCCAAATGCTGTTGACAAAGAACGAATTGCAACTCAACTTGATGATTTTACTGCTATATTTGAATGAAACGGACAAGGAATTATTAAGAAAACTAATCAAGCTGATATTTCAGATCAGTGTGGATGTCAATAATATCATGGATATGTTGGAATTCAAGTCGATAGTGATCAGTTCCCTGATAAAAGGCAATGCCGATCTCGCTGCCAGTTTGTACTTTGAAGATCAACCATTGAATATCGGAACACAGTTTCTAGAGAATTTACCTTCGTTCGATAGTGTCAATCTAGCGTCATTTACCTACAATAATGATTTGGATGGTCAAGTAATATCGAATGCTGTAAGACACTTGTATAAACAACAACCACAGTCGAATATATCTAACGATGCACTTGAAATACTTTGCAAACAAAAGTATTTCGACAAGAAACATCTGAAACGAAAACAGCATGATAAATACCCAAAATACCAATATTACATGTACAAGACGTTTATACATTACTATACAGAAAAGGATACCAATTCGCTTCACCATGCCTGTTTCTGGTACAATCAAATGATTCAGCATTACAAACCAGATAAAACAGTGCTAACAAGACTGATTTACTTGATTGGCCAGAATACAAAATCAAAAAACTTTATGTACTGTTTGGTATACTTTATTGATGAATTCCTCCGGTACAATCTGGTACCTGATCATAAAGTATTCGCCATCATGCTCAACACGTACATCAAAATCAAGGACTATGACAAGATTGAACGCTTGATTGAATTGATTAAAGAGAATATGATTGCTACTGATTTGGGGTACCTTAGTATGCTGCTCAAATACTATGTTAAAGTAAAAGACAAGAGAGTAGTGGATACTGTTATACAAATAGAAAAAGAATTGGAAATCGATGGATTGTCTGGTCCATTAAAAGATGGATACGATACCAAATCATTTGAAGGAATTAAAAGTAGAGTCCAAGAATTGTCACTAGTGGATAGAAACCGATTTGCATGGATTCTTTCATTACTAATAATGTACAAGCCGGTAGATTATTACATTGATTTATACAACTTCCTGCAACTAGAATTTACAATACCATTCCAGATTTCATTGTTGCTAGCCAAAGACTGCAAGACCGCTACCAATAATTTCACAAAAATACCACAGATATTATACCCAATAGAAATGGAGAAACTTGTTTCAAAGAACGATATTTATTCATTCCTACGGATCTATTCCACCCAACCAAAAGATTTGAATACTCTTCATTTACTATTACGAATTGTAAGAAAGAACCAACTATTTATTCCCTTTATGATTAACGAAATTGATAAATTCCCTGCACCGGATTTATTCACGTTTACACTATTGTACGAATACGATATCCAGACAGTATTTGAAGTATGGAGGAGGTTTAAAAGAAATAGAGTTATGCTAAAGCAAGGGATAAAGATTTATCAGTTGGTGGATCGAGTGGAATTTGAAGCTTTTTGTATAGAGAACGAGATTGATTATTTGATTAATAAACTTGAGCTTTAGATTGTATTGCCTGGTTGTTATCCCTGGTGCTCTGGGAATGTTTGGTGTTGCTCTGATGTTTCCTGGGGTTGCTCTGGTGTTTCCTAGAACTAGCTTGCGTTGAATCCTTGGAATACTCAGAAAGTCGAGTCCTAGTATTGAAATAATGAGCGTCAATCAATTACAGAGATCGACAACTACCAGAGCCGTCAAGGTATCCTACAAATTAATTGGAGTTCATGTTCCCTTTGGTAGAACAATTCAACAGAATTTTTAGTGTGAAAAACCCTTGTTAAAAATTTAAAATCAAAAATGGGTGATCGTTACGCATTCTCTCTCACAACATTCTCACCTTCAGGAAAACTAGTACAGATTGAGCACGCACTAACAGCAGTGTCTTCAGGTATAACCGCAATAGGAATCAAAGGTACTCTCGTGCTAATAAGCTTCCAACGGGATTGTTATCGCTACAGAAAAAAAAGTTCCTTCAATTCTTGTAGATGAAAAAACACTGGTCAAGATATCAAATATTTCAACTAATATCGGAATGGTTTACGCTGGTATGGGGCCGGATGCTAGGGTATTGCTAGATAAAGCTCGCAAGGCTGCGCAAGAATATAAACGGGTGTATATGGAAGAACCGCCTGTAGTAGTACTTGTAAAGGAAGTAGCTAGGTAACTATTTCTAATTCAGTATCATGCAAGAGTACACCCAATCTGGTGGTGTGCGTCCGTTTGGTGTTTCGCTATTGATTGCTGGCAGCGACTCTACCGGACATTCACTCTATCAAGTAGATCCAAGTGGAACCTTTTGGCAGTGGAAAGCAAGCGCAATAGGAAAAAATATGGTCAATGCAAAAACATTCTTGGAAAAACGATTTTCTGAACAAATGGAGATTGAAGATGCTGTTCATACCGCCATTCTTACTTTGAAGGAAGGCATGGACGGACAGTTGACCAGTAATATGATTGAAATTGGAATTGCTACTGATATGATGACTACTAATAGGGACGGACAACAAGAACTTGTTTCTACTTTTAAAGCTCTTAAACCGCAAGAAATTCAGGATTATTTGGCAAATATTGCTTAATAAATACAGTTTACTTGACCATTATATTAGCTGTACATGGTTTGTAAATGTTCAATTTCATTGATATCCAACCAGTACAGGTAACTCTTTTTCCTTCTCCCAAGAAACTTGCCGCACATCAAGCCCATGTATGGGATATCCCACAGGTAATTCTCTTTGAAAAGCTTTTTATGTTTTCTAGGGATTATTTCCTCTTCTTCTTCCAACAAACACTCGTACGGCTCTGGAATGACTAGCTTGGGCATCAATGGGATCATCTCATCTTTTTCAAATTCGTATTCGCCCTTGGTTAGTGCTTCTTACATGTACTGTTTCTTTAGTTGCTAATGGCACTTTGACTCCTCCAAATTCTCTTGGTATTCCTCTGCTTTCAAACTGAACCATGTTTAACAAGGATCGTTTATCGCCTTCAAGATTACCTTCTACCCAGTACCCTAAACAAGCACAAACTACTCGAATCCAGCTATCAACCCCTCGACAATCTAGTTCAAGGTACTTTGCGTTTACATCAAGTAGAAAAGTGCTTGTTAGAATTACCCTGGTTTTTGTTTTCAGTGTCTCTATTCCTTGCCAAAAGCCTTTATCCTGGTACATTACTACATCTACATCATCTACTAGAACCACGCTGTTGCCGGCTACATTTTCAAACAGCTTTTGTGTTCGGACCATTGAAGTATCAAGTTCAATTACATCTATTCCCATTTGCTTGCATACCATTTGTGGCAATGTTGTTTTGCCACTGCCTACTGGACCATGGATAAACAGCAAATCACCCTCATCTTCTTCAAAATCGTCAATCTTTTTCTTTGGCTTCCAGTATTTGATCCAGTCTCTTATTTCTTTACAAACCTGCTGGTTCTGATTGCCAATTACCTGCTTGATCTTTGTTGGCTTAAAGTAATCTATCCATAGCCCTTCTGGGGTTACACTCTCGCCCTCAATTAGACTGTTGTAATAGGGTTTTATCCATGAAGAGGTGAGATCATGTTCAGGAATCAAGTCTCCTAAATATACCAGTATTTCATCTAAAGTGTATATTGATATTGGTTTTACTCTTGGTTTTCGCTTGTCGATTTTGTATTCAAATTCACCAGTAACTAATGGCACTGATTTCTCTTTCGGTTTCCATATCCAATCACGCAATACCGGCACTGCTGATTTCGTGTATCCAATATGAGTGATTTGGTTTGAAGGCATCAGATTCTCCATGTGATAGTCAATGGTGGATGTAAGATATTTCTTTGGCTGAAAGAAAGGATTTGTCGATTTACCTACTGATATTTCCGCAGATATCTGTTGATTCTTTTTGATTGACAGCTGCAGTTTAATTTGGTTTTCAATCATCAACTGCTCTTTTCTTTCCTTTTTAGACATGAAGAATGGGTTAATCTTGGTTTTTGAACTGGTAGGGCAATCATCATATTCTAGGTCAATGATTTCTGGTTCTTTTCCTTTCCTTTTGGAATCATATCCCCGCTGCTTTCCTTTTTGATTTGAGCTTAATTCGATTATTTCGCGCTCCTTTCCTTTTGACTCTGACCTCTTTCTTTTCCTATCATCGTCAACAGTGATAATCTCTGGCTTTCGCTTTCGCAACATCATTTCGAACGCATTTACTTTTGCCTTTGATGGTTCTACAATACTGATTGAATCATCCAATTCCTGACTACTTTCCACCATATCCAATTGCTGAATTTCTTGTATTTCTTTTTGAGAATCCATATGTGGTTTACACTCTTCCAAATCAACCTCTTTTGGATTCTCTTCCTGATCTGTTATTGGTGCCATTTCCATTACATTTGAATCCACAGATTTCATCACAGGTTGGACACCCTCGGTATTTCCAGTCATCCATAAATCAGAACCACTTGATAATCTTGGATCCGATTCGACAATACTTTTATTTTCCGGATTAGTGTATTTCAAGGCTTGTGATTTCAGCAGGAGAATTCGATTCAAATCCTCTTCGTCCTCTGGATCCACAAATTCCTTTGTCATTCAGATTACGAAATTAGGAAAATGTCTAAATTGTCGGACAAGAAAAATATATTAATTTCTAATTCCGCTAGCATCCAGTTCTGGATTGGGTTCGTATATGGCCGGCCATACACTGTAGGACGACAAGTCGGGATGTTTAATAGCTCCGCTGTGGGGGTTCCAAGGGATGTATCCAGCGATTTGAAAATCGATTGGATCTATCAGGGGAAGAGACTTGAACATGAGAATCGCACCTTGCTTGCTAACTATATAGGACGTAGTGCAGTGTCTGTTATCTCCCAAGTTGGGTCTGATCACTCGCTTCCCTTCTTTTGGCAGATTGGACGTATTGTATTGAAAGATGGAATTCAATCCTCTTCCAAATTGAACAAACGAGTAATTCGGAGGAATGAAATTCATCAGGTTGCTGATGGTTTCCACGCTACCGTTATAGTGAAACATGGCATCGTCTTCTAATATCATGGCGTTTCGGTATCCTTTTTTCAGTATTTGGTAGTAAACGTAGAAGGATTTGACCGATAGAGAAAGTTCGCCTGGTTTGAGGTACCTCGATGGATTGAGACACGATGCCAGCTCGTCGCTCAATGTTTCTCTATCGTAATCATCAACAAAGACTCCATTAGTCTGCATTTTTTTCATTAATGAGATCGTGTACTCTTTTCTATTCAATGCTCTAGAGTAGTGATTGATAAACAGCTTATCGATTACACCTTCAAGTTTGCCAAGACCTTTAATCTTGTCTTTGATATAACTATTAGTTTCAGATGTTTTTGAAGACTTTTCTAACCTATCCACCATACAAAGAACGCTGGATTTTCTTTGGTGAATGTATTCACATAATCTGCATGGCATAGTCGCCAAACTGGAGGACTGATCTGGTGTATCTTTATATGACCATAATTGTGCAGGTGGGCTATACAGCTCACTTTTTTTCTTTCTGGGTATTTCATGTTCTCCAATATACAAGTCTGTCCCTACCCAACTGTAATTCCGCAAATGTTCTTTTGCTGGAGGGTCGTTGAAATATACTGCTTTGGTAAAATGTAAAGGCGCATTGTGTACAAGAATTCCTTGGTGTTTATCCGTTAGTAATCCATCATAGTGCTTTGCGATTTCATTTAGATCATCTGTAAAGCTGAATCTACAATATCTAGGACACTGCGTATTCGATATAGCAGTTTCCAAGTGCGGCTTTAGCGAATTATCTATTGCTATATGGGTTCGTTTCCTATCTGTTCCAAGTGTTCTCTTTACCATTATTGGGCCATTCTGGTATAAATACCCATCATGGGGTATGGGGAATAACTTTTTGGGTTTGAATCCTACAAAATCATCTTCAGCGGTGGGTATCTTGTAAGCCGGCTGAATATATCGAATGTCTTGTTCAAAAGATGCCATTTCAACAATATAATCCCTTTCAGATAGAAAAGGCGTATATGCAAGTGTTATTATTGTGGATATTATGACAATTGCAATGATTATCCTTTTCAAATCATACATTTGAAGTAAAAAATCAGAATGTTCACAGTTCTCTTAACGGATCCCGAGAATTTCTGGGACCTAATGACTTTGCCAGCCTTGTGAAGCCGATAGATTAGAAAACATCAAGTGCTGAATGGAGCGTACCTGCCAATAACATATTCATACATAGCACCTGGTATACTTTTAGTAGTTTGTGATTTTTGTAACCCGTTAACCTGGTACCCGAACTTTTCGAAAGCACAAGGTGAAACCTTGATTTAAATACTGTCGGGGAATTTCAAAACGGTAATAGTTTATCTTTTTCCAAAGCACTTTCGAAACCTAGTCCAAAGAGTCTGGTCTTCCTCAAAAGACATTAAATGTACTCAAGTCATTATCCACCCTTTTGAATTAGAGGAAACTTTTCTTATCCATCTTGTGCTTGCCAATCGTCTGTAATCTGATCAGCAATTGTGAAGAAGCAATTGATCAAGCGCCTATCATACGATCATGGGAAGTGTATCCATCGCATTATGAATGAATTGCCTCTGCCACACCAATACTTTTTAAGCGATACATTTTACAACTGAGTATAACACACTTTCAAACAATAGATGTTACTATTATAACAAATAAATGGTTATCGATCAAGTACAAACTAAATATAACTTTTCAAAGAGATCAAGCAACTATAAATGATATCAATTGCGGGACATTCAACCACAAACACGATACAAATAATCTTTAATGCAAACATGCTCGCCCATAAGTCTGGATCTAGAATAGAGACTGATATGCAGACTCTTGTCCACAATGTTAATTTTTCTCCTTTTGCGTTTGGGAGACCAACGAATGACGTTTACTTTTCTAATGAATTGGGCGGAGATATTAGATATAATTATCAAGATACAAAATGGATTACTAGTACTTGCAAGTGTGATTATGACATACCTGGTTGGATCAAAGACATATTTCGTACATTTCAGATACAAGATGATTTTCATTTATGTGATTTGCTTTTTCCAAGGAGCATTGAACTTTTTCTGGCAGATTACGAATTCAGTTAGCCAAGTAAATACCTGCCTCTTACTTTCGTGCTTATTCGTGACTTTTGCAATCACTTTGATTGACACTGAGATTTTACAGGCTTTCGCAATACTGGATCAAAGGATAACAAGACAGAGGATAAAATACACTCGAATCACTCTTGGTGTTTTATATTTTATTACAACAGCGCCAGTTTTTTGCTTTTTATTCTTTGGAAGTGATATCCCAAAGTTACTAGGAAATATTGGCGGATGGTTTTCATTGTTTTTTGTTGTTGTAGTTGTAATTTATGATAATGTGCAAGCAGCATATTTGAATCACTTGGTATTCAACAAGAAAAAGGAAAAGAAAGAGATTTCTAGTACTACAATCGAGGCGCTCAAGCAAACTGTTTATATCAACTTTGCCATCATTTCAATAGACTGGTTTTCGTGCGGACTGTACGGATATCTTATTATTGATCCTGATCAAACGCGTGCAAATCCTACTTTTATGCCGATTATGATCATCTGTCAAACCAATTCCAGTTTTCACGTCATATTGCTAATGTTTTTATTGCAATCACTAAAGAAGCTGACATTCGCCGAAACGAAACTTGCTGGAAGAGTGAGCATGAAAAAATCTGTGGATAGAAAATCTGTCCCCTCCAAAGACCACAAACTTTTAGGCGAGATCAAGCGGCTTAAAAAGGAAAGTTTTGATTAGGCATCTGCGAAAGTATCTGCATAAACGCACCTTACCCATTTATAAATTGATATTTTCCATCCTTTGTATTCTTCATTTCAATCTGCTTTGGCGGATAAATTTCCATTCTATGGTGAGAAAGTGTGGTTTTTGAAAAACTAATCTTGAAAACGAAATGGACAAAATCGGATACATAAAATCGAAAATCCCAGCTACTGGTAACTCGATATTGAAGCAAGATGAACAGCGAGAAGAGCTAAGTCAGGACCAGCAAGCTATGGATTTTGTGTTGGAAAACATTGCCGTACAAAACGACGTTGAATTGAATACAAATTTAACCAGCTTGATTGCAGAGATGGCCAAGGATTGTACCTTTGATTAACTGCAGCTGACATGCGTACTTTACTCCAACCTGCAATTCCGCACTTGATCAAATTGCTTGGTAACGACAATCAGTTATCCATCAATACTCTGCGATCTCTCGCGAATTTATGCTTTGATAATGGTAACTAGGCTTGACTGTAGATGAAAGCAGGGAAGCGATCTTGGAAACGGGAAAATTATCAGAGATAGTGAACCAAATCAAAAACAAGGAAATCGCACACATCGCCCTCGGATCAGTACTGAATATCAGCATGGAGAACGGTTTCTATCTTTTAATGTTAGAATTAGTGCAGTCGGAAATGGTCCAATGTGGGATTGTAGGAGTCTTGCAAGATATTCTTTGCGATATAAAGAATAATCCAAAGAACTGCCCGCTAGTAATCAGAGTGTTTAGTAACATTCTTGAGTCTGATTCTGGGCTGGAAAAGTTGTACCAGGATAAACTACTGGATTTGATTTCTTCCAATGTCGAATATGTCACGTCGTTATTGAGCAGTCATGAAAACTACAGCTATGTAATTGACTATATGGATGCGCTTTCAATTCTGTTGGACACTATTTCTGAGGTCGAAAAAGCGCAAACTGAAATGGAAACATCTGGGCTATTGCTGAGATTATTGGACTTTATTGATACAAATCCGGATTTTGACAGCAGTGAAACGGTGGATGGAGAAACTTCATTGGATAGCATTAATGTGCTCTTGGCCAAAGTTGTCACTTCAATTACAATGTCGGGTAAGTTAAACTGATGTAGATGTAAATATGACTGTTCTCACCGACAAGCCTGAAATCATCAAGAGGTTTATTCGCTGGATGTCTGATTCGCATATCGAACAAGTACATGCGCTATTTGACGATATTCGTATGTCGGGAGCGCTATGCATCGGTAACTTGGCAAGAAGTGGTAATTATGAGCTAAAGAGACAAAACCTGCTTAAAATTGGTAAAAGAGCACGGGGTTGTTGAGCCTCTGTTGCAATTAGCTCAGATAGAGATCAACAGACTCAATATCATCCACAACAAGTCTGAAATTAAACCTGTGATCAAAGTGATTCATGCAGTTATAGGCGCATTTAAAAACCTTTCATTAGCAGGTAACTAGAGCTAATTTTAGTTGGAGCAAGAGAAATTCTTGGTACTTTGGGAACCATCAATACTGCGACAGCTGTGTTGCAATTGAACCACATGAAACCAGTGCTTGTTGGGTGTATCGGCATCTTGAAAAACCTATGTGCAGGAGAAAATGGTAATGGCTTTCTTTACGTAGATGCAAATACCTATAGAATAATGACGGGATTAAACCCTCCTGAAGGAACCTTGAAGGATATGCCAGCTTCACCTCCAGATGCCCTTTCTCCTCTTGGAAAGGTGATCAGGCTGATTTGGAATATCTCTGATGACACTGATGGAGGAATTCGTACTGAAGGTGGTCGGCTGATTGTTAATGTAATCAGAGCAATCAACAGAACTAAAGGTGCTTTAGATTAATCCTAGCTGAACAATTTATCCCAAATATTGTGCAGTTGAACAGCATTGCCCCATTAATTCAAATTTTAACTGGTGCAGTAGTCACCAGAAATTCTTCAGAGTCACCAGCACATGAAAGCCATGATGCTGATCATCATGTTCACTTTGATGCTGCCCCAGAAGCTAGCAAGGTATTCCCTATGGTGCAGAACGAAGCATTGGTTGCCATTACAATCTTGTGCTCAAGTAACATCTGCTGACATTAGTTAGTCCGCCATGCGCACAAAGAATCACAAGATATTCGCAGTCGGTTACTCCAACCCTAGAACAAATATTGGCCAGTACCGAAACCAAAGAGGAAGATGAATCTAGAATATATCCTATTGAAACCAAGATGAATGTGTGCTTGTTATTAAGATATTTGGCAAAAGAACGTAAGTGATCTATTAAATTAGCATCGTACAAGGATACTGCAAAGACGTCATTTGAACCGTTGCTAAAGTCCGTTGAATCCAAGTTGGGCTCCAATGATGTGGAAAAATTGTTTAGAGCTGCAATCGGACAAGTACTGGCTGAACTGCAATAAATATTAATATATTTCAGGTCTGTATGAATCACAATTTTTAATTTGTACCATTTTAATATGGTCACAAGAGCTCTTGAGTTTCCTATTTTGTTTTGGCGTTTCTCCAGACTGCTGTTCATCACCACGAAATTGCGTAATTTAGGCTATCAGAACTGCGATGGGAAAACCGTCAAACTTGCGGGATTTTTGCGAGAGTTGAATTTAAGGATAAATCATATGAATGAAATCGGATACACATCTACTATTTGGTTGCTACGTATTCGCAATGTTTTATAATAGCTTAAGCAGGTCCTTTGAACGACTTGCTGGAAAATTTCCCGGAATAAAAAGATACCGACTGCCCCTGCGGTATAAATGTTTTCCTTACCCCACAAGTGATATTTCGCCAATACTGCCTTGAATTTGATTGAAAACCCTGGATCGCTATATTATGGCGAAGCTGCCCTTTGCCTGCTGCAGTTTTGCCAAAAATCTTGGGAAAAATCCAAGAATCAGATTTTCAACGTTTTTGCTTTCCAGAAAAGGAAAGACTCGCTCGTTAATTACTACTATTTCAAAGTAACTGTGATGGGCGCCATAGTGGTTATAAAAAGGCAATTTTCTTTTACGAGATACAATGCAGGTTCTTGCCTTATTGATTGCCACTGCCTTTGGAGCCACTGTGCCTTGCCAGAATGTTGAAACTAGAGTAGAATGGAGAAGACTTTCTCCAACTGATCAAAGCGCTTATATTCAAGCTGTTCGTTGTTTGAAATTCAGCATTCCATCAAGATTGCCAACAACCAGTGGTAGTTATTCCCTCTATGATGACTTTGTGTACATCCACAACCAAGCTGTCCAAATTGCTCACAGTCATCCTAGATTTTTACCATGGCATAGATTAATGCTGGCCACGTATAACAGCTTCTTGCGTAGCGAGTGTCAATACAATGGCCCAATGCCATATTGGGATTGGACTCTAGACTCTCAAGCTCCAGAATTATCACCTGTTTGGGCTCCAAATGCTTTTGGTGGAAACGGTGATCCAACTTATGGTTGTTTACAAGGCTCATTTGCTGACTTTTACAAGAGAGACATCAACAACCCTCAACAATTTGTTTGTGTTCAAAGAAGATGGGCAAATGCTGCCAATCCACTTCAAGGTGCTTACGTCGCTCCAGTTACTGTTCAATGGATCAACCAACAATCTACTACTTACGACTTGTTCAGAACCTACATGGAAACTTACCCTCACAACACTGTCCATGCTTCTATCTGTGGTGACATGTGTGATCCTAGAGTTTCCGTCAATGATCCTATCTTCTTTATGCACCACGGTAATGTTGATCGTTTGTGGTCTGTCTGGCAAAACTCTAACCCACTTTACAAGAATGCTTATGGCGGATCTGGTGCCGATGCCAACGTAGCTGTTACTGATCTTTTGAACATGTTTGGTCTCACCAACAACTTGCCGGTACGTGAATTGCTCTCTACTACTGCTGGTGGTGCAGACGGAAGAATGTGCTATGTATACGACAACACCACTCCAACTGCCGCTCCATCTAACGTTGCGCCAGTCACCAACAACTCCAACGTCTCTAAGCGCAACAACATTTCTCCTCATCCATTTGACCGTACCGACAAGGTCAATATTCGTTACGTCGAACCTCTCTCCATTGACTTTTTGAAAAGATGGAAATACACCGACAAGGAAATTAAATTCATCAGAAAAGTCGAAGAAAAAGTCAGAAAGCTTACTGATCACATCAACTTGGACCCTGAATATATCTCGCCAGTTCGTTTGGAAGTTTTAGAAAAGGCAGTCCAAAATGGATGGGTTGACAAGACTCCTGAACAGCAAGCTAAAGATGAACAAGCGGTCTTGGATGCAGTAAAGAGAGCAATGGCTCATATTTGATTATGTTTAATAAAAGATTTTTTGTGGATCGGAGGAACTATTTGATGAATCACATTCCCAGAATATATTTTCTGTGCCTGAGCAACCCCAGAGATATTTCAAGTACTTGTAGTGAGCATCAGGACATGTAATAATTCGTGTTGTTTACGATTTACGAATGGTTGCTAATGGGATTATGATTCAATACAGTTTCAATATTCCATACACTGCCGTCAAAATTAAAATTATTTTGAGTTTCTATATTCGTTTAGGTCAAATTAAAATCAGAGCCCTCCGCAAAATCTGAAGCCAGCCGTGTATTTGTTTCGTAGCGGTCAAATTGCTGTGCGTCATTTTTGCGCTGGTCAGGTTTTCAAGATACAAATTCCATTAAAACGGTATTGCAATGCTGTATCGAAAAGCTACGGAGAATCCACAAAAAATTTTATATCTATAACCAAAGCCTACGGAATTGGCATTGAATGGCCATCCAAACAACATCCCAATTTAGTTGACTTTGGCTGTGACAGAGTGGTGGCTGGTTGCAAAAAAATAGTGACCTACCCCACAACGGTTTTCTCTCTCAATCTTTCATTTATTAATACGGTTTCTTTGACAATACTCAATATATGCAAGTATTGAACAGTGTCCAATTTTCCCCAATTTTTTAGTAGCGTTCAAGTGCGAAAATCTATTTCTCCACGTTTCAGTTTGCCGTCCCAATTAGGAAAAGGCAAACAGGGAGTAAAACTAAAGGGACGGTAATGGCATCAGTATAAATGCTGGCAATTATTCACATCTGCACTAAATTAAAATGCAAATTATTAACTTATTGATTGCTACTGCTATCGCTGGAAGTGTTCCAACCAAGCCAGCTCCTACCAAGTCAGCAGCACCTGTCCCTACAAAACCTGTAGCACCTGTTCCTACCAAGCCAGCTACCACTGGATGCAAGACCGTAAACACCCACGTTGAATGGAGAAGAATGACTCCAGCAAACCAAAAAGCTTACATTGATGCTGTCAGATGCCTCAAATTCAACACAAAGTCCAAATTGCCTGCATCTGCTGGAAGCAACTCTGTCTACGACGACATGGTCTATCTTCACAACCAAGCAGTTGAAACCGCCCACAACCACCCAGCTTTCTTGCCATGGCACAGATTGATGCTTGGTACTTACTGGGGATTCTTACAAAGTGAATGTCACTACACTGGACCAATGCCATTCTGGGACTGGACTGTCGACTCTCAAGCTCCAGAATTGTCTCCAATCTGGGCTCCAAATGCTTTTGGTGGAAACGGAGATGCCAACACTGGTTGTATCCAAGCTCCGTTTGCTGACTTTACCAGAAAAGATATTGATGATCCTACCCAAACTGTTTGTGTCCAACGTCAATGGAGTAACGCTAGCAACCCATTGATGGGTGCTCAAGTTGCTCCAGCTACTATTCAATTCATCATGCAACAAAACGATTATGATCACTTTAGACAATATTTAGAAGGTTATCCACACAACACTGTTCATGAATCTATTTGCGGTGATATGTGCGACCCAAGAATTTCTCCAAACGACCCAATCTTCTTTATGCACCACGCTAATGTTGATCGTTTGTGGTCTGTATGGCAACAATCTAACCCTGCAAAGTTCTTGAAAGCCTATGGTGGATCTGGTGCTGATGCCAACGCAAAAGCTACTGATATCATGAGCATGTTTGGTGTTGCTCCAAATGCCCCTGTTTCTGATATGTTTGTTACCAACAGCAATGCTGCCAACGGAAGAATGTGCTTTGTCTATGATAACACTGCTCCAACTCCAGTCAAACTTACCCCTCCAGTTTCCAAATCCAAACGTGATGTTATTACTCCACATCCATTCGACCGTACTGACAAAGTCAACATTCGTTTCATGGACCCACTTTCTGATGCTTTCTTGAAGAAATGGAGATACAATGACCAAGATATCGCTACCATCAGACACGTTGAAGAATCTATCAGACAACTCACCGATAAACTCAACTTGGACTCTGAATACACTTCTCCATATCGTTTGGAAGTATTGGAACAAGGTGTTATCTATGGTTGGACTGACAAGACTCCTGAACAACAAGCCAGAGATGAAAAGGCAGTTCTTGACGCATTCAACAGAGCAATGGCACAGCTTTAATAAAATCATATTTATTGAATGAAAACGGCAATTAGAGAGTTGAACAATGAAACAAAGGTGAATAATAAGCCACCAAACCAAAAGATACTTCGATGTGGTTGTAACCCATTGGCATAAGAGTAAGTGTGCATCAATCTTGACAGAGTGTATCCATAGTAGCAGATTGCATTTAGAATAGAGTTGCCGGCAAACAATGAAAGAATGAAAATAACCAAAGAGAATGGGATAGATTCAACGTCATTCTGGACAATCCTCGTCCACCGCTTCTCTTTTTCACTTGCTGTAGATTCAAAAGATTGAGAGCCTTTGTTGAACTTGCTGTCTTCTGGTGGTCTGCTTCCGCTATCGAATTTGGCACCACCTTGGATAAACAGAGTAACAATGTACTTGGCGAATAGGATAATGGTGCAGATAATTAGAGAAGCTAGTTCGTATTTTTCTAGTACTTTCATTGATGGAGATGGGATTTTGGGATATTTATATTTTTGATGGGGAAAAATTAATGATATCGGCCAGAGGGTAAACGGCCGAGTTTAATTTGGGCACGAGCTTAAACCCTCTAATACTACACATTGTTCAACACTAGTCAGTAATAAATACTAGTCATAATGTTCAACACTAGTCAGTAATAAATACTAGTCATAGTAATAAATACTGGTCATTCTATTGCAATCACCGCTTTGTCCCTGCTCTTGGACAGAGCAGTCCATCCGAAATATAATTCATATTCCAATAGAGATAGAGGTGCAACTATTTGCGGCTTTGGTTTGCAAAAATATTTTCCTTGCTAAAGATGGCGTTTATCGGGTATGTATGGGAAGACATTTCGCTAAAGACAGAAAAGGAATTCATTTTTTCACCGCCATTCGGTGTGGATGAACAGTGGCAGCTGGTGGTCTATCCAAATGGAAACAAGTCTGGGAAATCTACCCACGTCTCTGTCTACCTTTACCCGTATTCTACAGATCCAAAGTATATTCCAAGGTTAAAAGTTCAATGTAATATTTCTATTGGAAAGACTCTTTATATTGAACCTAATTTGGTGTTGGATTTCAAACAGCAAACTATGCAAGGGTTACCAGAGTTCCATCCGCTAGGTGTCAGTGATTCAATAACGATTAACGCTACAGTATACTCTTCACAAGTGTTTCACAGCCCTAACCTCAACTTTTTCATGAACAGGGAAAAGCAAGATATCGTTACTATTATCTCCAAAGAGAAATCAATAATCAAGGCTCACAAGAACGTGCTTTACCAACTGGAATATTTCCGGAATGTTTTATCTCTAGGTAAATATAGTTAATGTAGCCAGTAATTATTACTAATCAGGCTCCATTATTTTGGAGGATTATGACGAATTCACTATCCTGGGAATGCTGGAATTCATGTACTCTGGACGAATCTCTATTCATCAACCAACAACTATCCAACAGCGCCTCCATCTGTACAACATCTCGTTCTTGACTGTAAATACTCTCCTCTCTCAGTACGTTTCCAATATTTTGGTTTCAAACCACTTGAACATTGATAGCGTGTTTGACCTGCTTAAGCTGCCAACAGTAGACGGAGACTTGCAACAGAAATGCGAGGAATTTATCACCAATAACATCAAAGATATTTGCAAGCGACCCGATGTAAGAAATCAACTGATTTCACTTGGGAGTGAGAAACTGACTTCCATCCTGTTGCTCAGTATCCAAGATTAATTTTTTTTAATAAAAAATGCAAACGAGAATAACGCTGTTTTTTGCAGGTGTTTTATCGGGATTGCTGGTTTACAGTTTACTAAGGGAAAAGAAGGAAAAGCAAAAGGAAAGCTCGACTCTTTCGGTAGAAGAAAGTGGTGAGTATTATGGGATCGACGAGTCTGAAAATCTGTTGAATTTGATGTTGTCAATTACCCAAGAACAGACCATGGCAGGTATATTCCATCTTATATAGGTACCTTTAACTAATATGAGGTAATTGTAGTTGACTAGGAGATACCGTAATACACCGGTCAGTGTCGTGCAACAACTGCGGAATGTCACCAGTCAGAGGATGGAGATTCAAATGCGCAAACTGTGTTGATTTCGATTTATGTACAAACTGTGAAGCACTGGGTTCGCATTTCAAAACACACACATTTATAAAAATAAGAATACCGATACCGCCACAAGCTAATCCTAGATCAATGATATTCCCATCACTGTATCCGGGATTACCGTTTACGGAATGCGAGTCTTTTGATACCAGGGTTTTGGAAAAGGAAACGCATTTTGATGAGATGGAGATACAAGGGATTTATGAACAGTTCAGGAGTTTATCAACACTACCTGGGGATGGTGGAATTACCAGGCAGACTTTTGAAAAGTGTTTGGGAAACTTGAAAAAAGAGAGCTATGTTATCGTGGATAGGATATTTGCATTTTTTGACCAGGATAGGGATGAGATTATATCCTTTGAAGAAATGGTACGCGGGCTATCTGTTCTAGTGAAAGGTAGATTTTGCTAATAAAGGAACTATGGAGGAGCGAATCAAATGTAAATCGCGTTAATATAGTTGGATTCCAAGGATACGATTTGAACGGCGACGGTGTAATTACAAAAGATGAGTTGCGGAAAATGTTTAAATCCTACTTTGTTTTATCAATGGAACTGGTTAGAGGGGTAGTCAAGGTAATGGAGGAAGGAATGCTGGATTCGTTTGATGATGAAGCCACTAAACCAGTGTCTGCAGCATTTGGTGCTCCATCTACTTTGGAACACTCTGAGCCACAGCATACTAAAGAAGAAGAGAGTCAAAATGATAGAAGAGAAGAGAGGGAAGAGCATAGACAAAGATCTGGAACTTTAAATAGACCGGTTTCCAATCTCTCTCATGTTGTAACAACGTTTGATGAGGATGAAACCCCACCAATTCGCCAGCCAAGAAGAATGGTATCATTTGATATGCTTACACCATCACCAAGATCTCTAGATTTACGACCGGCACTACCATTCATGCAAGATGATGAGCACGTACCAATAATGGAATCAATCAGCCAAGACGCTATTGAAGAAATGATTAACCAAATCTATAGTCTAGTTGGCAAGACTGATGGCGAACTGACCTTTGAAGATTTCAAACTTATAGTTGAGGCTGATGTGAATATTCTTGCATGGTAAGCATTGCTAATGATAGGATTGAATCTTTGGGGTCTGTTTTTTAACCTGCCGTCTAGCCAGCGATTCGTTATATTTTAATAAAGCATTGCTCGTTGTCTTTATGCCTTTGACTATGGGGCAGTGTGAGGCGTATCAGCAGATTGGAGTGATAATGAATCAAAAGTGGTTCTGAACCAGTCTTGTGCTACATTTCCAAATTTAGACCGGGAATATATCGGAAGATCTGTAGTTCCACCACTGTGGAAATGTAATTTCACCGATGAGCAAATTTTGGCCGCACACGACAGGATAGTCCGCCCGATCTATAGTATAAAACCAGACAACATACAGTGAATATACATCTCATATGGAAGCTCATAAAGACAATCAGAAAGACAAGTTAAAGAACGTCAACAAGCAAATTTGGTGGGAAGTTATAGCTGTATTAAGTGTTGTACACACTATTGCTGCACTCTCCCTCATGTATTACACTCCATCTACAGCAACGGTAAAGCTAACTGCTTGGCTTGTAGTCCTCGGTGCTTTTGGGTACTCTAATATTAACAAAGAATTACTATGGGGTACCATCGTCTGTGGTCCCACAACTCTTACAAAGCTATACTGCCTGTCAGGGCAGCTTTGGCTTTTATGGGTACTCTAGCCTTTGAAGGATCTATCAAATGGTGGTCGTTAAGACATCGTTTGCACCATAGATACACTGACACTGATCATGGTAAGATAAAGCTTATTTAGACCCATACGATGCCACTAAAGGTTTCATGTACTCTCACATCGGCTGGATGCTTGAGAAACAAACTTATACTCGTATAAAGTGGATTGATAAATCTGATTTGGATGAAGATCAAGTCGTTCAATTCCAGCACAAGTATTACCCGCAATTAGCTCTTGTTTCTGGAATTTTATTGCCAACATTGCTCGGGTTCTTTTGGGGAGATGCAGTTGGTGGATTCTTGTATGGTGGGTTCGTTTCCAGAGTTCTCATTTGGCACTGCACTTGGTTCATCAATTCATTAGCCCACAGCTGGGGTGAACAGACTTACTCTACTGAAAACACATCTAGAGGAAACCTGTTGCTGGCTTTGTTAACCATGGGCGAAGGACACCACAATTATCACCACGAATTCCCAAGAGATTACAGAAACGGTATCAACTTTGATGACTGGGATCCAACTAAATGGTTAATCGCTGCTTGTGGTTTCTTTGGAATGACTTTTGACTTGATTACAGTCCCAGAAGACGTGATCCTCAAAGCTAAAGTCTCTACAGCAATGGAACACATCGCAGAAATGAACTCTAAATTGATTTGGAGTGACGAAACAAAACTACCTCAGTGGACCAAAGAAGAATTTAAGAGCGAATGCATCAATAACGAACTGATTATTGTTGACGGGTTTGCAGTCGATATCAAAGAATTCAAGGATCAACATCCTGGAGGCAGCGTATTGCTTACAAAGTATATTGGAAAAGATGCTACTAAATCGTTCTATGGTGTCTTGAACAATCATACCAAGAGTGCCCGTCAAATGATGACTGATTTACGAGTTGCTAAAATTATTGAATAAAGATAATTTTGAACATTGATTAACAGTACATAGAGTCTATTTATATAGGCCACTATCCGCCACCTTGGTTATTCTAGAATGATAAAAACAATGTTTTTGATTTATTAAAAGTAAGGTGATAAGCGAATAGAGTAAACGTCTGTGTAGGAAATTTGTGGAGCGACATTCCCTGCTGAAGTATAAACAATTGGAGTACCATTTTGGTCAACTACCAAGTCGGTTTGTTGGCATCCATAGCCAGTGTAAAACTTTACTTGGTATCCATTGGTAAGAGACATTATTTCTTGCATTCTGTTACCTCCAATAGCTTGAACTCCATAGCAACCTGAAGGCCCTCCTGTTTGAATATTGTTGTAACGAAGTCTGATAACAATGTTAGCCAAAGGGTTTGGTTGGTAATCATAGTAGCTTGATCCATCACTGATAGACATTCCTTTGCTTGTGCCTGCAGTATAAGGAGAAATACGAATAGAGTAAACATCAGTGTAAGAAATTTGAGGGGTGACATTTCCAATTGAGTGCTGTTCAAGCGGGATCCCATCACGGGAAACTGCATCATACTGTTGACATCCATAGCCAGAGTAAAAAGTAATTTGGTATCCAGGAGTAAGATTCAAAATTTCTTGGATTCTGTTTCCCCCAATCGCTTGAACTCCATAGCAACCAACCGATCCTCCGGTTTGAATATTGTTGTTACGAAGACGAAAGTTGACAGTTGGGGTTGAGCTATCACCAACTCCGTTTGCAGTCGACATACCGGTTTTTGGTATGTATGGAGTTAATCGAATTGAGAGAACATCCGAGTATGATATTTGCGGAGTCACGTATCCCGTTGAATGTTGTTCGATTGGCACACCATTTCTGTCGACAACAAGATCTTTATCTTGGCAGCCATAACCATAGTAAAAGTTAACTTGGTATCCATCAGTAAAAGACACCACCTCTTGAATCCTGTTTCCCCCAATCGCTTGTATACCAAAGCACCCTATAGATCCACCAGTTTGTACCAGATTGTTACGAAGCTTGAACTGGATGGTTGGGGCACTTGAGATGCTCAGAACTGAGGAGAGTAAAGTGAAGATTGCAATTGACATTTTGATGGGATTGAGTGTGTCCATCGTTTTTTATACTTTAGCACAGTGGCTTTGGGAAGCAATGCCAGGAAAATTAACTGCTTCGCCACCAATTTGTGTTTTCAACCATTTTTTTTGAAATTCAATTTATTTAAACAAGTGGTGGGTTTGCATTCTTTAGAAGCATAACAAATTCGTCATGGAACCAGTCGCCTGCTTGTGGTGCGCCAGACAAGGAATCTACACCGTTGGATGTGGTAGGGTCACAAAAACCGTCGAGTCTTGGTGCTCCAGGCGGACCTGAGACGCCATCACTTTCACCAGGTGGTTTGATCCAAACAAACGCATCAATTAATGGTGCTGGATTAGCTTGTGGTCTTGGACCAATGCCAGCCCCCTTTACATTACACCAGGAGCCCCAGTTGGTTCTAATTCCAGCTTTTCCGCTTCTTCCAGTGTCCACAATAAACCTGGTTGGCAATCCCATTGGCCCAAAAACGCTTGCAAGCTGTTGAGTGTAAATGTTTTCATCAATACAAGGATTTCCTTCATACTACGATTAGCCTTGTGTTACAGTAAGTTGACCGTTGTTATTTTGCAATTGATCGGCTTTTGCAGGAGCAGTTGTTGGAGCGTTAAATGGTGAATAGTTGGAAACGCTAGTTGCAAAACCAGCAATCTTGGTATTTGGATTCAATGCTAATGCAGCATTAAACACACGTTGGAATACTTTGGCACCCAACACCTGATTGTTTGGCCATCCTAGCCATCCACCATGTGCGGCGTCTACATATTGCCAGACATTTGGCAAACTTAATTGAGCCAACGCATAAGCAACACCATCTTCATACCCTTGTTGCGCTTGAACGCATTTTTCAGTTCCTGGGACATTGGTGGCAATATTTGGGAGGGAATCAGGTTCAATGATCAACACTACACGAACATTGGGGTTATAGTTTGCTTTCAAAATCCCAACAATGGCATCAATGTACTTGATTAGTAATTATTACCTGAGTCTTGTAAGTACCAAGTCCACCAATAGGGATTTCACCATTCGAAGCGAGGGCGTGGCAATCTCTTCCAGGCAAATCATACACCACAAACTGGATAGTAACATTGGATCCTGTTTGAGCAGCTTGCTTTGCTGCAGCTTGCAGTCCTTTTGACAATCGCGCAATATTCGCCATAGTGTCCATCCAAATTGCAGTGGAGTAAGTAGCCAATTTGTTTGCCGCAGCAGAAATGCTTGGATCTTTATTGATTGAGGATTGAACTTGTGCTACGTATTCAGGGTTAACGAATCCAGTAGCTCCATAGTACGGGTTGTTGGTGTTTGGAGCAAATGTTGGTTTCGGAACAGAAGTGGCTAAAGTAGTTGTTACTGGTGGTACATTTGTGGGACCTGGGTTTGATCCAGGAAGGCATTGCGAGTAATATTGGTTCGAGACAACGCATGTTGCTCCAGATACGCAGCAAGTAGGGCCATTCCAATTTTGCCCTCCACTTTGTTAAACCATGCTTACCATTGGGAATACAAGGCACCACAATCTGCAGACACGATTCCAGCTAATAAAAGTGACAAGATCTGATTGTACATCTAATAATCAAAGGGAAAATCGAGGGTATTTATACATGGCTGATGTTGGTTGATCAGTTGACTCAAACAAGATTCAGCATTTCCATTTTTAGAGAAAATGTCTTTGTAGCATAGTGCTGACCAGATAGATTGTTCATGGGACCAAACAAATGATTAGGCTAATTGAGATGGATTTCAACAACTTTCAACATATATCAGTTAGAGTGTAGGCAAGCCCAAAAATACTCTAGCAATAGGTATTCATTCACTGCACTGGCATATATGATACGAACCCTGAATTTGATATTGATCCGTTATTGGGGTCAAAGAGAAGCGTGACTAAAAAACTCTTGTACACGGTCATTTATTATATTTCTTTGACGTCAGTGGCAATTCTTTTAGTGGTAGTTACATTCTTTGTCCCGTCAGCAGCAGTTTTGGTAGTGGTGGTAGTGGTAGTAACAGTCTTTTTCAAATATGCGTGCTTGTCTTTGATTGCAACATGGAAAAAGTTTCTAATGAACTTTAGGGATTCCTTTGGATATCTTTCCAAAGTATTGTAATCAACATATGTAATGCCAAATCTTTCAGAGTACCCTCTAGCCCATTCGAAATTATCCAACAATGACCAAGCAAAGTATCCAGTAATGTTGCTTCCATCTTCAACAGCTTTGACAAGCGATTGCAAATAACCGTGGTAATAATGGATCCTTGGAGTATCGTGTAATGCATCAGCTATTTCCTTTTGGCTTTCGCCAGCAGCACAGAACCCATTTTCGGTAATAACAACTTCTGGATTATTGTATCTTTCTCTAATGTATTGAAGAAGCTTTCCGAACCCCCATGCGACATCAAATAACCAAAACGCTTCTGCTTTTGCACCAATGAGATTTCCTTCAAGGTCAAACTCTGTAGCAATATTGTTTCCATCAATATCGTTTAGTGGTGGTATATCTAAACCAGTGTCTTTGACATACATGGAAGTGTACGAATTCAGTGCAAAGTAATCTGCAGAGCCCAAGACCAAGCTCTTTTCTTCTTCAGTAAAGTAAGGGAGTCTGTCACCCAATTGAGCTCTCATTGATGCCGGATAATCACCAGTTAAATAGATTGGATCAGCAAACCAGCACAACATGAATTCCAGCCTTCTATTGGCAGCTTGAATATCTACGTTACTAGATGCTTACCTTTTTCATCTGCTGTAAGCGGTTCAAACCAGTCACTGTTCAGTGCGATAGAAATACGACCTTTTTGAGTTGCCTGGTACTTTTCTCTATACACTTGAACAGCTCTAGCATGAGCCAACAAGGAAGTGTGTCCAACTCTCCATACTTCAATTGAAGGGTCACCATGTTCACTTCTTGACCTGTCATCAGTTCTACCAGGAGCATGAGGGCCGTTATACCCATATCCTAGTTTGCAAAAGGTATGTGGTTCTAAAGTAAACACCAGTTACCATTCAAAGTCATCCAATTCTTTACGCGATCCCCAAATTCTCTAAAGCATGTTTCGGCATAATAAGCAAAATCGACAGGCAACCGTTCAGAATTCAATAGACCCCCATATTCATCATCAAGCACTTGCGGAAGGTCCCAGTGATACAGTGTAACCCAAGGCTCAATTCCATTTTCCAAGAGTGCATTGAACAAGTCATTGTAATGTTGAATAGCTAGCGGATTGATTGGAGTGCCAGCTTTACCTTGAGGCACAATTCTGGACCAAGATAAAGATAATCGATAAGCAGTAGCACCCATTTGTTTCAATATTTCAATATCCTTAGGGTACAAATGGTATTGGTCCACAGCAACATCGCCATTGGATCCATCAAACACTTTTCCTGGCAGTTTACTGAATGTATCCCAAATAGACAGTGTTCTTCCATCCTTGTCGAATGCACCTTCAACTTGGTAAGCAGCAGTAGCAGATCCAAAGGTAAAGTTGGATGGTAGCTTGTCCTTAACATGAAGCGGAACAGAATTTGCAGTTAGGGTTTCCTCCTGAGTGGTCATTTACATTACAGAGCAAAAACGAGAGTTAAATATCAATCGGTCACACAAGCTTTTCAGCCCCATGACTAAATAACCTAAATGAGACTCAATGACCAAACCACAATCAGTGATGCTTTTTATTAATTCCAAGTCAAGCGGGTACCATAGCTACATATCGTTGAATTTCAAGACCAATTCCTTCTTGTTGATCTTGCCCATCACATTGCGCGGGATTTCTTTTACATTCTTTACAATCTTTGGCACTTTGTACGTGGCTATTTTCTCCTTTAGCGCTTTCCTAAGCCTTTCAATTTCAATTGGAGTGTCACTCACAACTAAAGCAACCACGTTTTGACCCCATTCTTCATCATCCAGTCCCATCACACAGCATTCTTTGATTCCTTCCAAAGACAGTATTTCTCGCTCGATTTCCAAAGCACTGATTTTGTACCCGCCAGATTTGATTATATCCATTGATCGTCTACCTTCGATATAATAAACGCCATCTTTTTCATAAGCGATATCTCCCGTTCTAAAATATCGCTTGCCGTCAATAAACACAATTTCTTTTTCAGTCTCTTCAGGTTTCTTGTAATATTCTTTAAACAAATTGTCGGAAGATACCAGTATTTCACCGTTATCTAGCTTGACCGTAACTCCAGGTAAGGGTTTACCTACAGAATTGTCAATTCGTTCTTCAAGTGCTAATCCACAACCTAAAGCCATTCCGATTTCAGTCATACCGTATCTTTCTAGTATTACATGTCCAGTCAATTCCTTCCATTTGGTTTTTATAGGAGACGGTAGAGCGGCAGATCCAGATATGAATAGCCTAGTATTCAAATCTAATTTATGTGGTTTGGAAAGTAGCTTTGCGTAGATAGTTGGAACAGCCATGAAAATAGTGCATCTAGGCAGTTTTGACCATACAATATCAATATTAAAGTCAAGCAGCTCTACCGTAGCTTGATTTACAAGCAACGTCAATAAAGCATTCACAATTCCGTGGATATGGTGAACTGGTAGGATATGAAGAATATAATCGGTGCTATTAATATTCCATGCGCTAGTAAGAGAATTGACTTGAGATAATAACGAATTCAGGGTATGAACAACTCCTTTTGGTTTACCAGTAGTCCCTGAAGTGTACATTATTAACGCTTCTTGATTGCTGGGTACCTTGTCCAAGAAGTAGTATCCAGTAGTATCTAAATCATCTTGTCCAATCAAATCATCCACCAAGAGTATTTCAATCCCAAGTAATTGTAATTCCTTTGCCCGCGATTCGTATTCTTTCGAGTACAGCAGCAACTTACATTCAGAATTTTGAATAGTGTATTGCATTTCAGGTAGCGGGTGGACTGTACATATTGGTACAGCGACACCATGTCCAAATACAGCTAGTAGTGATGCAACATAAGTGATGGTTTTTGCGCACAAGATTGCTACTCGATCATGAATCAGATGACGTCTTATCTTGAATGCTGCTTGTCTGAGTTGGTTGTAAGTTATTACTGTTCCATCATAGACTAACGCTTTGCTCATTTGGGAAAAGAAAAGCGACACGTGAAATAACATGTGGATCTATTGAAGATTTACTATAAGGAATATGTTGTGCGAAACAAGAGCATTGAGTTGATGATTCCGTGACTGCGAGTTAATAGAGATAACAAGACATTCCAAATAATATCCTTCAAATACATTTCCAACTAGCATTGTGTACAATAAGGTACAGCATTAGATACGCGTATTAAATGAGAATCTCCAGATCACTATAAAATAAAGGCTCTTTATTCGTATTCATAGAATCCTCTCTTTGTTTTCTTGCCCAACCATCCAGCATCAACATATTTAACCAATAAAGGGCTTGGGCGGTACTTGTCATCTCCCAATTGATGATGCAAAACCTACTTTAATATGAATTACTCTCATAATAGATAAACAAGTATCTAATCCAATGAAATCACCAAGTGTAAGTGGACCCATAGGTACATTAGTTCCCAGTTTCATTGTTTTATCAATATCTTCTCTTGTTGCAATTCCTTCTTGTAACACATAAATCGCTTCGTTAATGTATGGCATCAAGACTCTGTTGGCAATGAATCCAGGCACGTCTTTGGATAGCGTAGTAGTCTTTTTTAATGTTTCAGCTAATTTAAGAGTAGCATCTAGTGTTTCTTGCGAAGTAGCTAATCCAGGAATGACTTCAACAAGTTTCATGATTGGTACAGGGTTCATGAAATGCATACCGATAACTTTTTCAGGTCGCTTTGTAGCAGCGGCAATTTTAGTGATAGAGATTGAAGAAGTGTTTGAGGCCAAGATTGCATGATCTGGAGTGATTTCATCCAAGCTCATGAACAATTCACGTTTCAAGTTTGGGTTTTCAGATACCGCTTCAATAACGAAATCCACATCCTTGAAATCCTTGATATCAGAAGTGGTTCTGGTCAATGACTTGTGCTTTGATCGTTCCTCTTCGGTGATTTTACCTTTCAAAACGTCTTTTTGGAGCATCAAGTCTTGTTAATAAAAGGGTACCCATGAACTTTAAGCCCTTGTCCAATTGAGCTGGGGAGGAGTCTAGCAGCAGGACGTTCTTGCCCGAGAGAGCAGAGACGTGCGCAATACCGACACCCATCTGGCTAACGTAAGATGAACTTACCCTGCACCGATAACACCAATGGTTTGAATAGATCGTTTGAATTGCAGATTCACTTTTTTAAACATTTTGCAAGATTATTTTTTGTTGCCAAAACCTATCAAGTGACCAATTAGCCGCACTCTTGATTACTTTCAATTAACTTTATTGGATTAACGTGGTTATAATGCACTGTAAATCAGTTACCATGCACTTGAACAGACTTTTCCCGGAGACTATAACGTTTAGCGGGTATTAGTTATCACAGCTACAAGTACCATCATGGGCACAATTATCCTTTCAAAGTTACAACCGCTACTATTAGACGGTACTGCAACAACCGCTACTATTAGACGGTACTGCAACAACCACTACTCACAGATACAACAACTACAACCGCTACTATTAGACGGTACTGCAACAACCGCTACTCATAGTCACTAATAGCCTTGTGCAAATATAATCGTATATTAATAGGTTCTTAAACTTCGTCCTCCAAACACCCACACTTCCACACTTTCTCCACAGTACTACAATCAAACAAGGGTTTCTTCAGCCTCTCATTAACCAAATTGTGTATTTCACAAGTCCACTGTACAACATCGTCTCTGTTTTTAACTCTTGGCGGATGCTGTTTCAACAACCGTTGGAAATGCCCTGCACAGTCGCCGCAAGGATACAACGTTGCGAATAGTTTGATGAAATCAAGGAACGCTTGTTGGTCGCTGTGTGTAGGATTGATTGGGAACTTTACAGACATTACATGTAGCAACCGCCATGAAGATCGTCCTAATTCCGCACTGTTTAGTTTAACCTTACCGTAGAGTTTCGTTTCCCATCTTTGACATTATTGGTTTATCTGGGTGAGTGAACGATGGCTGGAAAAGTGATTTTTGTTGTTTGATATCAAGGTTTCCAACTTGTCTTGAATCGCTTAAATTGTATATAAATAGTATGATCAAGGCGGTTATTATTAAAACAAGGATATTACTCTTCTTTATCGGTAGCATCTATTTTCAAGGAAAACTTTTCGAGACGCCATCTGATAAATAATTACAGAAAATAATTAGTTTATTGGAACAAGGAATAATCAAGAACTCGGAACTGTTCTACTGCATTACTGAATACATTTAGCAACTCTACCGATTCTTGGAAAGTATTCATGGTAATCAAAATCTCGGTATCTTTCTCCAATACTAATCCTAAATAAACTACAACATCATCCTTGACTGCAGAATTGAATTTGGCTACCTTTTGTCTTCCAACCAAGACCAATTTGTTTGCATCCACTTGATTCTGAGTGGTAATAGAATAGGTTTCAGCTTCGTTATCCTGCGCTAATAATTCAAAATGTTTTAATCCAGATTCGAGGAGCGGCAATCCTGTTGGTTCAAGTATCTCTACTATTATTGAAGTGTTGGATTGAGGGTCAAGGAATACTTCTTGGTTATCTGGAATCTGTCTTGTTTGGCTAGCATCAATGAAATTAGATGGGAGAATGGATCTAATTGCTCCTCCGAATAGTAATCGGTCACTCCAAGACATGGAAAGAAAAAGTCTTTTTTTTTCTGAATCATCTTTCTGTTGATCAGTAGACAAGCTACACTGTAGACTAATTACATCCTCACTATTAGAATACTGACGACTGTAATTTGAATAGAACCGAAACATACAGTTGGAGAATTTTCATCTTTAATGTGAATATTCCGATTCCCGTTTCGAAGAGAAACCAAAGATATTAGAACTTGCATATCGTTATGGTATTCAAGCGTCAGAAACTTTGAACAAATTCTTTCTTTTTATTGACAATCAACTGTGATTAGAGTTGAACCATTTCCCGCAGTGTAGACTGTGAAGGATTATAGTTCCACAAGACAATTTACTGTTTACATTCAGGCTGAGCAGATCATAGAGATTTCTCCAAAGTGGCGACAAACCTCCACGTAGTCACTAATATAAAACCCTAAAGAATTGCAATTAATTTTATGAAAAACCAGAGTTACAAAGTATCATTTGATCAAAAGCTCGGAATTGCTGTAAATGAATCAAACAACTTCCCAAATGTACTAGTAGCAATCTTTGTACTGTATGTACCTACAATTATCAGAATGCTAGATTATTCGCGTAATCACTATTGTTCTATATTTGATGCATTCTCTATTTTTAATCATTACGGGTGGTTCATGTATTCTGTAGCTGTAGTTCCACTCATCGGATTAGCGCTGTTTAAGTATAGTTCAGAAGATGCTCGTCATACAATGAAATCACAAGAATGCACCATCAATGAAAAAGACATTCATTTTAAAGGAGGATTGTTCTACAAAGATAAAATAGTTCCTTTGGACAAGATTCAAGAAATTACAATTGAAAGAAACCGTTATGGAAAGGCAATAAGACTTGATATTCAAACTGCTGGATACTCTTCTCCAGAAAGTCCAGATGCTGAAGTTAAATTGATAGCACCGTTGAATGCGGAACAAGTAAGAGCTGAAATTTTATCCCGTCGAGAGGCAATGTTATCTAGTGTGCCAACGCAAAATGTTATGCATGAAATCTTGGAGGAATTGCGACAAATCAAATTCGCTTTCTTCCAAAGACTAGAAAAAGAAAAGGCTGAATAAAAAGATTGCTTCTAGTAATGGTTCTTTATATTCTTTATTTCAATGATTTATAAACCAATTCTAGTAAATTCAACCCAAAAAACATGAATATACTGCTTACCTTCCAATTAGGGCTGATAAAGATTTCAAAGTTTAAAATGTACATTTCTAGAGGTATTGATCACGAAAGATTCTCCTAGACAAGTTTCACAAATACAAAGGACTTTAGATCCGCTATTCCATGTTCATTTAGCATTCATGCAGCAAGGCACATGCCTGCATTAAGTCTGCATTAAGTTGTTTTTCACGGACCGTTTTTACGTGGCCATTTTTAAAATATAAGCAGTCAAATTTCCAGAATGCCAATGGACTACACTCTAGCTGCCATATCAGCAATAGTAGCAATATATGGAATCAACAAGCTATTGAAAAAAGATCCTTATGCTAGCATCCCAGGCCCGTTTTCATTTCCAATAGTTGGTGCTATCCAAACTCTTGCCAAATCGTTAAAGGGTAAATCACACGAGCAATGGATGATTTATGCAGCCAAATACAAAAAGATTTTCAAAATTGTTCGGTTTGGAATTACAAATGTTATTATTACGGATGCCGACCAAGCTAAACAAGTTCTTACTGATACTGATACTTATATTAGGAGATCGGGTGAATTCGCTTTCCAGTATTCTTTATTAATTTAGAGGACTGATGTTGGATAATGCATTGTTTGTGTTTGGGACTGGAGAGCAATGGAAACGACATCGCAAGTTGATTCAACCAGCCTTCGGCCCAACTCATTTAAGACATGCTGCTCAAACTACAGTAGAAACTCTAACCAAATTGGATAGTATTCTAGAACCGAGGTTTGAAAAAGAGCCTTTCTTTGAAATTGACGTTCACGCACTAATGAAATCAATAACACTAGATGTCATGTATTTCTATTTAATTTAGCGGTAAAGTCGCTTTTGGATATGACATGAAATCAGTAGAAAACTTTGTGAAAGGATTGCAAGGCGACTGGCAAGAATACGATATACTGAGTATCAAAACATTACCGAGAAGAATAATTTTCCCAAAATTCATGTGGGGATTACTTGGAGTAGCACCCAATTCTAAAGTTGTTGTAGACGCGAAAAAGAATGTGGAAAAGATGCTTGGTGAATTGGCTAATCAGCGGTTGGAAAAGATAAAGAATGGAGAAATTAAGCAAGAGAATTGGAATATGGATGTACTGCAGCGGTTGTTACTGTCACAAGAGCAGGGATCTTTGACCAGAGATGAAATATTTGGTGAATTGTTGGGCTTTATCTTGGCAGGACACGAGTAACTCTTGTTAACATAGAACATCTTCCAATACTCTTTCATTTGCCATTCTAGAACTTGCTAGGAATCCTAAAGTTGCTGAACAGCTCTATGCAGAAATTTCTAATATTGATTTGAACAATACTGAAAACATTATTGAACTTTTATCGTCACTGAAATATTTGGAAAAGTTTTTGAAAGAAGTCCAAAGAAGACATTCGATTGTTGGAGCCTTGGGAAGAGAAAATGTGCGAGATGTACAAGTTTGTGGGCATCATTTGCCAAAAGGAACTAGAATTCAGCTATACTTGCGCGCTATCCATATGAACCCAGAGTACCACCCTAACCCTGAACTGTTTGATGTTGATAGATGGGATAGAGAAATCAAACCAAATACATTCGTTCCATTCGGAGATGGTCCTCACAATTGCATTGGACAAAAACTAGCGGTTATTGAAACAAAGGTACGCATTTACTAACTCTGATTGCCTTGATACATCTGGTGCAAAAATACAAGTTTGAGATTATTCCAGAGTTTGTTATTGATAACATTTCTGTTATTACAATGACATTCAAGACTGGATTGATGATGACTGTTTCCCAAAGAAAATAAATACTTTTTACATTCTATCGGTGGGCTTTTGATTACCAATTGATGTTTGTATGTCATACATGATAGTTGATTAAAGTTGAGCCTCGAGTTTCTGCAACTTGGCTAAACAAATATAATTCACTCTAATGAGTGTCTTCTCATCTATTGGTGGATCCTTTCACTAGTAAAAATTGTTGCATTTTTCTTGATGAATTACGGACTGGCAGCAGCAACTTCTTGCATCGTCATTTATGCGATATCAAGATATTTCAAAAAAGATCCATATGCAGACATCCCCGGACCGTATGCAATTCCTATCTTAGGAGTGTGGGAAACATACCCAAGTTTCTTGTTTGCTAAAGCTCACATACTATTCACAAAGTACGCTTCGCAATACAAGTCGATATTTAAAATCTCCCAATTCAATCAAACTACGATACTGGTTACTGATGCTGATGAAATTAAACGGATTCTTGCTGATTCGGATGCATTTGTTCGGCGATCAGAAGAACAGCTATTTGAGTAACTTTTGCTAACGGTAGAGGATTGCTTTTAGACAATGCCTTGTTTGTTCTTGGAACGGGTGATCAATGGAAACGCCATCGAAAGCTTATTCAACCAGCTTTTGGTCCGTTGCACTTGAGACACACTGCTCTAGTAACTGTACAATCGCTGGCCAGACTGGATCAGTTGATGGATGGCAAACTACAAGGAAAAGAGAACGAGGTTGTAGATATTCATGCCTTGATGAAAGCGCTTACCTTAGAAGTCATGTAAAATCTGCTAATCAAGTGGAAAAGTAGCATTCGGTTACAGTATGGGATCGATTGAAGCTTTCTTTAAAGGCGAAAAGGGTGATTGGCACGATTTTGAAGTACTTACTACCACAACTATTCCAAAAGTACTTTAATCTAACTCAGCGAGTAGTATTTCCTAAATTCCTGTGGCCGTTGTTTGGTGCATCTACTAGTTCATCTGGTATACGGAAAGCCAGAAACCATGTAGAAAGTTTGTTGCTGGTATTGGAGAATCAAAGGCTGGAAAAGATAAAGAATGGAGAAATCAACCAAGAAAATTGGAATATGGATGTACTACAACGACTATTGCTCTCACAAGACCAAGGTTCATTAACCAGAGAAGAAATATTTGGTGAACTCCTTGGATTTGTTCTCGCTGGACACGAGTACTTGCTATTAACACTAGAACTTCTTCAAACACCTTGTCCTTTGCAATTTTAGAGTTGGCAAGGAATCCTCCAGTAAATGAAAAGTTGTTTACAGAAGTAGAAGGAGTGGATTTGGCCAATACTGAAAATATCCTTGAAGTGATTGCAAATTTAAAGTACTTGGACAAGTTTTTAAAGGAAGTACAAAGAAGACACTCTGTGGTAGGGTCGCTCGGTAGAGTATCCACAAAAGACGTTCAAGTATGCAAGTATCACTTTCCAAAAGATACTAAATTTCAATTATACTTGCGTGCTGTCCACATGAACCCAGAGTACTACAAGGACCCAGAAAAGTTTGATGTTGACAGATGGGATACAGAATTGAAACCAAACACATTCTTTCCATTCGGAGATGGACAGCATAACTGTATTGGACAAAAGCTGGCAATTATTGAAACAAAGGTAACCGTCTCTAATACAGATATCTTTGATTCACTTTATTCAAAATTACAGATTCCAAATTATTCCAGAGTTTGTAATAGATAACATTTCCGTAATTACATATACATTTAAGACTGGATTAAAGATTAGAGTATCAAAACGCCAATAAATTTTATATTATGCATATTTCCTTTTCATTTAAATACCACATCCCATACTGATCGAGTTCCTTTGTTTTTACTTCAAATGAACTACGAAATGGATTCGAAGCAATGTTTGGATGAAACATTATTGGGAGTTTAGATGGGACTGCTGGGTTCTTTGAAAAGTGGGGATCGTGCACTAACCTGTGGTATTCATGTACACTTGTTGCATCCATGAAAGATGGCGTGGCATGATCATATACTAGATCGGTTAATATAGCAGGATTATAAAATTGATATATATCCAGCAGTCTGATTTTTAATGCGTCTGGATTTGCAGTGAAATTTGTATGTTGCTCTACAACTCCCTTTTCCGGACAAAAAGGTTTAGCGTGCTTTGTTCTGGGTATACATCTAGGTAACTGGCCTACTATTTGTACAGGCATAATTTTTTCAAATATATAATCAACACCATCTTGGTCGTTGAATCCTTCCAACATCGCCTCATGTAACTTTTTGTACAATGTTATTGAGTTGCCAGTTGGTTTGGCGTAAAACAAACCTCCACATATTTTAGGCACAAAAGAACCGCCTTCATAAGGATCATCTAGGAACGGATGGGCTTTCCTTGGATCCATAGAGTAGACTACATCTGGTTCTACGTTCAAAAGCGGGTCTTTTGCTAGCTCCATGGCTTTGTCATATTGTTCATCAAACTTTTTGTAATCATCTGGCTTGTAAAACTGGTCTCCAGTCCATAGATGTGCAAGATATCTAAAAACTCCTTGACTGCTGGGCTTCCACTCTTTTCCTATAACGGTGTTTCCATTAAACTTTTCTTGGCCCAATCCATTATTCGCTGTGATTACTTGCCACGGATTTCTGTTGAAAACAACATCGCTATCAGCAAAAACAAATCCCATCTTGATGTTTTCCAGCAAGTGAACAAAGAATAATGGTCGGAGAGCCATTATTTCATAAAATTGTTTTTTAGTCGGTTTGCTGATCAATCCAGACATGAACTGCTCTTCTGCGTAAATCCCAACTTTTTTTAGTTCTGGAATAGTTTCCGATATCTTGTCTAATGCTTGTTCCACTTGGCTATCCATGGCCCAAATCACGATATAATCAAACATTGAAGGATCAACTTTTTGAATGGAGCAAACCAAATTCTTAAAGAACGATAGATATCCAGAACTAACGGATATAATCATGGTAACTTTGTTGTTGGAATGCTTCTGGAAAAACTTTGTCTGTGAATCGATGGTATTGTTTCCCCGCAGAATGGAAAACTTTGTCTTGATTACATCGTTGTTGATTACTGTGGATTTCTCTATATTGGAATTGGTTGAATAAATAAACAGACTGGCGGAAATCAGCAGGCAGCAAGCAAGCAGGAACACCAGAATTTTTTTGTGTTGCATTAGCAATTTGGAAAAAAGTTGAACCTAACAAGGCTTTTTGAAAGCGAGTGAATGCTAGTTTGAAAATGGGAATAGAGCAGGTGTACCAGTTTACAGGTGTGAAATATTTGGCGACAGTTATTTATTAACAGCAATCAACAACCAACTACGCTAGCTAGTAGGCGAAAAAACATCCGCATTCGTATTAGCGAATACATCCCCCAAATTCGCTTTTGTCTGATCAATTTGGGTCACTTTTTTAACAGAATATCCCCGTGATTGACTACTTGATGAGCCAGAAATCCTATCATTAGGGTCTTTTACTTGTTTGAATCCAGAAGCTCTTTGGATCCTACAAAGCTGCTGTGGACAAACACGTACCCAGCTATCGCTTGGGCATAATATTGGGCAACTGGATTAGTAGATTTTACATAAAGTATTAAAGGAAAGAGCCGTGTTGTCTGTGTTATTGAAGCATAGAATGGCGCCAATAATATTGAAAATCTTTAGCAAAATCAAGATTACATAGTCCATCAGTTTATGCTGAAAGTACAGTTCTTTGATGATAGCCATCCCTTGCTTATCAGACCCCAGCTTTTTCGCTATTTGGTAGAGAAAGTACAGTGAAGCACCAGAGAAACTAATTGCCTCTATTACACACGATATTGAAATAATCAAATTGGATACCTACATGAAAACAAGCATACCTTGACAGCCGGTAATTGAAACAAATTTAAGCTATTCATTGGATACAGTACTTGGTAATTCAAGTATTGTCGAACTACTTGGTACAATCGCCCTAGAATTCCAATCCCCATAATAGCAACAATAAGCCGATACTTTGAAGGGTCGATATCCTATATTAGAATGGCGTACCTTATTTACTACAGGAATTCGGATAATTATCAATATAAACACGCAAATTGAAGCTATGGCATTAAGAGCAGTTGACAGGAGAAAACAGATGAGCATGCTATCAAATGCATTTCCATAAGGCGAAACCATCAAATCGGTAAACAGATAAGTGGCAATAATTGATCCTAAATTGACGATTGTAGCGATATAGGAAACCACAGCAATCTTGGAGAATATCTTTTTGGCATGGACATTTAGAATATAGAATGTACCGATATTCCTTTGTAACCCCAATGTGAGAAGGAAAGTTGATGGTGCTACAAAAGCATTTAGACTTGACATTTTTAAATTGAAACAAATGACGTGTTCTTTTGCAGGGCAATGAAAACCCCTTTATATTAATATAATATTAGCCATGGTCATGGACTCTAACAGTTGTACTATTTGCTTTTATTCAATTTTACCACACCAAAAGCTCCCAGTAATCGATTATTTCAAGGGCTCCTCTTTGCGAATAGAAACTCGGCCAGTGCTAAACGACCTGCTCCATTCCAGAACCTGTACACGCGTTTTTTCGGCAAGGCTCTTGTAGCCCTAGAGGAAGTAAAGATATCTTTTATATTTACCAAATCAGTTCTGTACACCAAGGATCCACCAATAACACGGCCCAGCACTCATAGTCCCAACTAAATTCCTTCCACTATAAGCCTTCATTAGTCTGGCGTTACACATTGTAGAGTACCCTTGAAATAGGGTAAATCTCGGCTAGGAGTTCAGAATTTGAGCCGAATGCGTATAAATAATGTTCCCAATACACAAACTATAATGAACAGCTCAGTAGAAATCCAAGATGAAAGCTCCAAAAAGAGACAAGGAAATATACTATCCATGCAAGACGGACATTTACACATGGAATCCTCAAATCCAACAATCCAAAAGTTTATCGATAAGCATCCCACTGCAGCTGCTTCTATTGCTGTACCAATCGCTGCCGTCACTGTTGTTGGCGCTGTAGCTGCTGCCGCTGCCGCCGTTGTAGTAGCAGTCCCAGTTGCGATAATTGCTGCACCAATTGTTAAAGCGTGTGGTGGTGATGTATCCATATCAAGGAACGGAATAATCTACGGGGGTAATACAGAGAAAGAATTAAAGAAAGAGAATGCTATAGTGGAAGTTAAAGAATAAAGTACTGTACATAACACCAACCTGGCTAGACTCCTTGATTAAAATATGGTGCACTCTTGAGATAGTTACCGCCAAAAGTTACATTAGAACCAATTGAATCCAAGTTGTTTGCAGTTTGATGAACGTCCAGCTATTCAAAGTGACTTTGGAAATACAAATGTATGATATCTCTTTATTTTAAGCAGGAATGCAAGCTCCCTTGTCAGTTGGTCTATATTCCCAGTGCCATCTTTCGGTTGGAACAGTTCTGCAGAAACTGAACTTTGCTCCGTTTTTAGCCAGCCAGTTGTAGTTGTCAAATTTTTCAGGATTCAAATCAAGCGCTCTTCCATTTTGATGATTAGAAAAGCCAGGTCTTGCTGCCAAATTTCCTTGACCACTGAGATACAAGTTGTACAAGTTTTTTTGTTCTTGCATAGTACGGAAACCAGAAATAATCTTGAGCATGTTACCTTCTTTTGCTGCTTCAATGCGCATCTTTTCAAAAGCAATAGCGGTAGAAACTTTGACTGGTTTTGATTGCAAATGAACAAGCTCAATATTGCCGATATTGGCACCGTTTTCAAAAGCTGTTGATGAGGTTTTTGCAAGCTGGTTAATCTTTCTAGTGACTGGGTCAATTCCGCCTTTGGCTGGTTCAGGAGCTGGAGAAGACTTTGGTTTAGATGGAGCATCAGTTGGGGATGGAGCATCGGTTGAAGGTGCAGTTGGATTTGGTAAAGTAGTAACAGCTGGTGGTATATCCTTATTTCCAACGCAACACTGAATGTTTTCAGCTCCAGGACAGTATCCAGAGACAGAAGTCAATCCATCATGTTCACAAAGAGAAGTATATCTGCATGATCCAGATAAGGTGGTACCATTTACCGGAGCAGAGCAAGAGTAGCCCAAGTATGGTTTGTTTTCGGTAAAGGTTGCTTTTTCATCGGCGCCAACATCTACACAACATTCATCACTTCCTTTGCAGAACCATGGAACTGATAACTTGCTGTCGCCACAAGAGGAAGATGGCATACATAAGCCAACTACGTCGTTGTTGTTTACTGAAGCAGTGCATCTAATACTTCCGCCTGGAGTAGTTGAATTGCCTGGGTTTGATGGAGGAGTAACTTTTGGATTTGGCTTTGGCTTTCCATGTGGTTTAGGAGGAGCTGGAGCACCACCATCAGGTTTAGCAGTTACAGAAGATCCACATTGAGAGATATAAAGACCTCTACCCTGGAAAAGCGCAACCTCAGCATTTCTTCTTGAGACAAGCCCTGACAATACCCTGCCACCGGCATGAACGAATTTTGGGAATTCTTCTTCTGCAACAGTATTTGGAGGTTCGCCATTTATAACTCTATGAAGAAAATCGGATTTTTGGAAGGTACCACATCCAAGGTTAAAAGTAAATGAAGTCATTGCGGCTACTTGTGCTGGGTTCATTTTGTTAAAGGTGGATCCAAGCGCATCCTTGACACAGTTGAAGTATGGTTGCAAATCTTCAACTAGGAAAGATGATGCTTGGGCTTCGGTGAAGCATCTTTTACAGTTTGGATCATTCTTTTCACACAAGTGACCATAGCCTACAGTTGGAAGACCAATTGGATCTGGTTCTGGGCAAGATACGAATCCTTCAAAGTCCTTGACCATTTTGATTCCACCATCGCAAATATTTGCAGCAGATACAGAAGTAACAGCGAGGAGAAGTGCAGTTGCAATCATTGATGTTCTTGATGTTAAAAAACGGTGCTATTTATATCAAGCTGTCAGTTCCAATAAGGACTGGTCGCAAGAGCCCATTGCGGTCCACATCAGTCAAATATCAATGGGGTCCCACAAGATAATCAGCTGAACTAGGAATAGTCAGAAATGGCAGAACAAAAATAGATTCATGGTACTTGAGCGGTTCGGAAATAGTTTAAAGGAAGTCGCTTTGTGAGACCTTCTATTAACTGTACCCCCATTTAAAATACAGTTGATGTTGTGCAAAACAAGAAAGGATTTTGTGGCGGTTGTTGGGCTTCGGCAAGACCCAGAATGGTAACTGAACTAAAGGTCTTGTTGATACATATTAAAAGTTTGTGTTCAACCCAACTGCTTTTCTTTTTAGTGCCATTGGCTCCTTTAATCAAGGACACAGGAACTGAAATAAACACAAAAATCTAATTAATGATCAAATCAAGAGTGTCAAAGCATAGTAGAAGTTTCAAATATTACTTTTAGTAGGAAACTTTGCTCATGTTCTCAGAAATACTGGCATTTGAATTTGACAGGTGGACAATCTTTTCACACACAATTGTCCAGCTTCAATAGCAGTCTCTTACCAACAATATATCATTCAACTGTACACATCGAATTACTTAAACCTGCACCGAATAGTATTATATAATGATTTCACATTAAATGCCAGTATAAGATATCCTTTTTCACAATAGAGCTCCAGGCTATTGCAGAAAGCTTGGCAGTTATTATTATGAAACTGTACTTGGTCAGGTTGGCACACGTGGTGCTTATCTTGTAGGGCTCAACAAATGCAAGGGACCTAATTGAGTTGTGAAATGGTAACTACATAAAGCAAACCCTAATTTTTCAAGTTTCTCAAATACTGGTTTCTTTTCTAGAAGAAACTGTCTTGATTCACTTGAAAATCTCGCAAAACATTTTCTAACAGGTGGTGATAGGTTCACATAGAGCATAATAGTCTCACATCAAGTATCTCTTGCAGAACTTGTATGGATAATACTTTTTGCTTTCCCTTTGAAATTTCCTCAAATACCTTTATACAATAATCGCAGTTGATATTCAGGGCTTTTAGGCTTAAATGGAATCATTTACATTAACTATCTATTGGGCATCTTTCAGAATTACGGCAAACCTTTATTCTGCCAAGACAAATCCATCGTTTTATATCAAACCACATTCAAATATTTGTCTTTATGGTCTCGACTACTTTTGTAAAAGAAAAACTTTCGACATTAATATGCAGGGTAAAGTGGTTTCTTTATATTCAAGAGTTTTTACACAGATGAGACATTAGAAATACATGGTAGAGAATTGAGTAGCTTGACCAGCATTGTGCTGAATTCGGAGCTAGGCAATACTGCTACTGTAGCGATTATTTTTAAACATCTTGATTCTTTATCACTGAAAAGACTGTCAAATGTAGTGTCTGCTGCAAATCCTCTGCAACACTGTCAAAGTTCAGATCTATACTATCCAAACTTCATGACTGTTAATGTTACTACTCAAAACAGTACTTTGTGTAGTTATAATTATCAAGACACGCATAGTTTATTGAACTCAACAACTTGCTGCATAGTGTCCCTTTCCTTGAAAGAGTTCAACTTCAGCATTTCTTCTTCTAACTAATCCAGGCAATACCTTTCCTCCAGCATGGACAAACTTTGGAAATTCTTGAGCAGCAACAGTATTTGGATTTTCGCCTCTTTTGACTCTAGCCAAAAAAGTAGAGCTGTCAAAAGTTCCGCATCCCAAGTTGAAAGTAAAAGATGTCATGGCAGCTAATTGATGCTTGTTCATTTCACCAAACTTTGAACCCAATCCTTTTTTGACGCAGTCAGAGTATTTTTGTAAATCTTGAACCAAGAACTTGGATGCTTCAGCTTCAGTAAAGCAGTGTTTGCAGGCAGGATCATTTCTTTGACAAAGATGGCCATACCCAACTGTCAAAAGGCCAATTGGATCTGGTTCAGGACAAGAGACAAAGCCTTCAAAGTCTTTGATCATTTGAAGTCCACCAGGGCAAATTGAAGTGGCAGCGAGAGCAGAAGTAAAGATTGCAAAGAATTTCATGTTGGATAAGAGAAAAGTAATGCTGCTTTTATAGTATTTCTAGCGCCAATGCACTCTAAATATAGGTTTCCGCCCAAGTCATACCACCAACGTGTGGATATAAGATGTGTAGCGAAATCTTGATTTTCTCCACAAAGTTTATATCCTGGGTGAAATCGAGTGATGAACACGTATTCCTGCTACGTGTGAGGCATTTTAATGATTTCAACCAGAGATATAATGCAATTATATTGGTAACTATACAGTTCTTTACATCTCCATCCTTGCCCAAATGTGGTATTCCACCATGGCTCATCCGCATGAGGACATGCGACCAACTGCGGTAGGTTTCTCCAAATACACCAAAAATTCAATTATCTGCCCAATAATGACTTTCTCTGGTTACTTTGTGGTGAGCGAATGTCAAGACACCATAAACATTATGTACTCGTCATACTATGCAGCACAAATCTTTTTGCAGTTTAACCTTGTGGGATCAAGTGATGAACTTGGGACTCGATTGCCGTACAATTTAAGCTTGTCTTTGTATTCTCGGGCGGCAGTGTTGAAGCCACAATCTTTTTTCAAATCAGAAATGAATTTCAGACCCAGAGCAATACGGAGATGCTCTTTCCTCACTCTAGGTTCAATAATATTATTATTCGCAGTGATTGTATTTGGATTTGAATTTGCTGAAACAAATTATGTGGATTATCACTTGAACAAGTACCAATACAAGAGACTGGATGAATATGTGGAGATGAAGTATGGAGTGAAGCAGAATAGCTCCATTCCAAATATTATATGGACGTATTGGAGCAGCAGCAAGATACCTCCTGATATTCAGAAATTCATGGATAGTTGGGAGCTTTCAACAGATTACGAAATACGGATAATCAAACGTAGTGATCCAGAATTTGCTGACATATTTAACTTCAAATATGCAGATAATCCTCAGCGAACTAGTGATTTTATCCGTCTGGCTGCACTAGAAAAATACGGTGGTATTTGGCTTGATTCATCCATTATATTACATTCACCAATAAACTGGGTGAATGCATATCAAGCGCACGATCAAAGCGAATTCATTGGATACTATTTAAATGACTATACTACAAATCGAGATTATCCGGTGATTGAAAATTGGTTCTTGGCAAGTGTACCAAATTCACAATTCATTTCAGATTGGAAGAATGAATTTTATAAAATCAATGAATTTGATACAGTAGAAGAATATGTAAAATACATCCAATCCAGTTGTGATACCCAGAAAATATTTCCTACGGATTATTTGACTATGCATATTGCGGTACAAAAAGTACTCCAAGACAAAAAAGCGGATTATAAATTAACTATTTTGAAAGCTGAAGATACGCCTTACATCCACCTTGAACGCGGGGGATTTAAAGTTGGTAAAGCAGTTGCTTTACTAAAATCTGGGCAATTTGATGAAGCGCCGATTATAAAGCTGTCCAAGTACCCTAGATTGTGCATGGGCGATTCTTGGTACTCTCGCTTGGCATACGCTTATGAATTTATCATATCTTAATATATATCTTATAGTATTTTGATATAGTATTGAATTGTAGCAGAGTACGATATATATCATTAGAAATGGCTCATTCAATAAAGTAAAGGTATTGTCTTTTGAGTACTTTTAGAATGGTTCCAGATTAAAGAAAATTCGATTTGGCTAAACTTTTATTGTTTTTGAATACTTAAATTCCTTATTCTATTCGATCCATGCTTTTCTCAAATGGAATGCTTAAATCAGGAAGCCCTCAGTCAGTAATGCAGGAATATTCCAAATTCAAGAGAACACTTTATCCCCAGGTCAAGTAAACTTTTGTCTGCTTTTTCGGGAATTTGAAACGAACTTTTTTCATGACCAAAGAGGAAGAACCAGAAAATAAACCAGAGAATGTTCAATTTAGCATCGGGCGGGAAGGAATGAATCTGCGTTCAGGAAATAAGCGAATTCAGAAATTTATAGACGATTACCCACTTCGAGCAGCTGTTTTGGCACTACCTGTATTTGTAATAGTAACAGCAGCAGCAATTATATTTTCCATAGTTGTTGTTATACTTGTCGGGGTATTTGTAGTTATTGCTATACCACTTTCCCTTGTTGGTCTCCCCATTGCCAAGTTGTTTGGTGCGGACATTGCATTCACTACAAGAGGAGTGTTTTTACGAAATGGGGATAAACCAAGAAAGAATGGAATAATTGTACATGAGGATAAGAATTTTGATATAGAAGACGATAACGAAAAAGAAGATAAATTTAATAAAATTGATATGGAAAGTTAGATGAATGTGCGATTTTACACCATATTCCATGGTTAAATATCGGTTAATTGTATTTGCCGAATTGTTGGTTCTTTTCGCCGAAAGTTGTCCGACTGCCACAGCCAATAAAAGTATAAATACAATGCCATTGTAAGACTAAACCAAAATGACCGCCACCGATATCAAAGAAACCCCAAATGAAGCCAACCAAGAAAATGGCACGTATTTCAAATTCGATCGTACTGGTCTTCACTCTTCAAATCCAAAAGCTGAACAATTCATTCACGACCATCCTATACTATCTACTGCTGCCGCTATCCCTGTTGGTGCTGCATTGGCAGTAGGAGCTGTTGCGGTTGCTGGTGCAGCAATAGTTGCTAGCCCAGTAATCTATGCTTTGGGCGGAAAAGTTGAATTCAAGAATGGAGTAAGAATAGGAGGCCCAGATGAAAAAGTAGAAACAAAATAAACTGTAAATAATGGGATATAATAGTTGTAGCCGTTTCTTTTTATCTGATTTAACATTCAGTCACAGTAATATGATCTAATAAATAGTAACGAGATTATTTTCAAGATCAAATATACAAATATTTTATTAGTTTTTCTGTTTTTTACTTGGATCTATCGTTAATATTACTTGCCTTCGTTTTGTTCTGCTGTTCTCTTTGGTGGCCCAGGTGGAGGTCGTGGCATCATTCCAGGAGGAAACATTGGTCTACCATCTGGGAATGTTGGAATAGGCATACCTGGAGGTATTGGGAACGGAGGACGCATTCCAGGAGGTGGCATAGGCATTCCAGGAGGTATTGGGAACGGAGGACGCATTCCTGGAGGTAGAGACATCCCAGGCGGTATAGGAAATGGTGGTCTCATACCAGGTGGAACCATTCCAGGAGGCAAAGGTGGTCGCTGTCTATTCTTTCCAGGAATAACCAACTCTGGGAATCCCCCTAATCCAGCATATACATACGCCTTTGTAATATTATTAACCACTTGTTGAACTTTGTATCCGTCTAATTCCGCAAAGTAATTCTGAACATGCATTTTATGCTTCCATCCTGCGTTATGATCTTTTCGAACTCGAGGGGAATCATGCGTTAGATAAATATCGCAATAATCTATTGTTAATAAGAGCTAACCGCAATAATACTATGGTTAATAATAATTTACTTTGGGCATTCAAAAAAAAGATCTGGAAATTTTGAACAAACGAATTTACAAAGCAATCAGACAAGTACTACTGGTGGATATTTAGAGTGATGGACTATAGTCAGCCTTTCTTGTATCTGTGAATTATTACTTTAGTTCTCCAGAAAATACTATGGTATGAGGAATACTAAACAGGACTTCAATCCAGTTGAATTGACTGCTCTCAAATAATCCAAACTCTTTACACATATTATTTATTTAAATGATCACGATCGCTCTCCACGCAGACGGATAGCTTGGCGAGAAGAGGTGTCAAGCGTATCTCTGGCCTCATCTACAAAGGAACCTGTGGGGGTGCTAAAGACGTTCTTGGAGAACGTTATCAGAGACTCTGTCACATATGCCGAACACGCCAAGCGAAAGACTGTTACATCGCTCGATGTGGTGTACGCGCTCAAGAGACATGCAGAACCCTCTATGGATTTGGTGGCTAGTTGTTTAATTTCGTAATATATTCATATACCTTTGTACAAAAGTATGATGATTGAAAGTATAATGATTGAAAATATTGGTGCCCTCAAACTAGTATCGACGCCCTCAAACTACCATCAACTTGGCTTGAACCAATTCGCAAGTAAAAAAACACTTCCTATCGGATTCGAACCGATATCCTTCCCACTGATAATAATCCCAATATTTCGATGAGGGATGCTCTGCCTTTGAGCCAAGGAAGCTTGTGAGTCATGAAAGTCATCTAATATTTTATGTACTAATAACAGAAGGATACATTATGTGAAATCAAACAATTACAAAGATGACTTTTGCGTTATTATCACTATTGAGTTGTAAAAAGTTTATACCTAATGGTAAGAGATAAATTAATTCAAAAAACAATTTGCAATATTCATAATACTAAATGCATTGTCAGCCCATGTTCTAATCGTTTATGTAGTTATATTTTTAAATTTTATTGTCTATCAGAAAGGCAAGTCAATATGTAGTATACACTTTAAACTAGTGCTAAATTCTTTTTAAAATATTTTATTCCGTTCGTAATTCACTAGTCTCTGGGTTATTTTCGATAATATTGTTATCTTCCTCTTCTGGGTAGTAGACTTGAAATCCTAACGATGATTTAATATTTCGGTATAAATCCAGTTTCCATCCTGACAATTGGAATCCTTGAAACCACACAACTTTCTCCCCATTTTCATCCAGAGTATATATTTGAAGCATTTAGTTTTAACAACTTTGAACACAAAAGTTTCACCTACTAAATTGGGGAGCGTGATGGATTATATCCTTGGGACTGATAAGTTATTTAAAATAGATACGCTTCCTCTCAACAATTAAAGTGTAAATACATCTTTATTTTCATTGCGGGCACATACCAGCATATGATAAACACTTGGGTGGGATTTCATAATTATTATTCTTACATATTTGAGTATTTCTAATATCGCATACGGCTAAATTAGTCCAGTTGTGATATATTCCCAGGTTGCCTGTAATACCACGATTTCCAGCAATCACGCTTTAATTAAAAGTTTCTTACAACTTTGTCAAGTTCATTGTCGTAAATCCATCTGGAATGGTTCCTGATAGTGCGTTATTCTCTATATCACTTGTATTAGTTTTAGTTACAATATCGTCAGCTTCTGTAAATTTCCGAGCGAGTCCGGCAAATCTCCCTGGAGTTGATTATTCCCTAAAGCACTTGTTAGTCCATAAATACAGCGTGCGAAGTAAAGTCATATTTCCAAATTCGTCTGGGATAGGACCAACAAATGAGTTTCCAAACAAATTCCTAAGGTCAGCAAAATATACAGATGTTGCAGAGTGGTGATATTCTGAAATCCAGGTGAAAGGAAACCAGATAATCCTTGGCTAACCCATTCACTACGTGAATATACAATTACATTTTAATAACATTACTGTTTGAATCACAGACAATTCCAAATGTGCCACAGCAGTTTCCTTCCCCAATATAGCCGCGATATCCGTTCATGGAATACCAGATCGCTCTAACTACGTCGCATGTACTTGCATATATGGTTTGTAAAATCAGTAATAGAAAGATGCGCATCTCCAGTCTGAACAGTGACGTAAAACTTTTGGGGAACAGAAATGAAATGAAGCCAGAGCATAAAAAGTGAATATGCCAAGTTTGAGTTATATTACTAAAAGCTTTATTTAATGTTGAAAAACACTTAGGAGGATTGGTATTTGGTGACGGCTTTGGTTCCTTCAGACACTGCGTGCTTGGCCAATTCACCAGGAAGAATCAAACGGACAGCTGTTTGGATTTCTCTGGAAGAGATGGTGGATCTCTTGTTGTAAGTAGCTAGTTTGGAGGCTTCTTCAGCAACTCTTTCAAAAATATCTGCAACGAAAGAGTTCATGATTGACATGGCTTTGTTGGAAACCCCGGTATCTGGGTGGACCTGTTTCAATACTTTGTAAATGTAAGTGTTGAAAGTTTCCTTCCTGGTCTTCTTTCTGGATTTTGCGGATGATTTGGTTTGTTTTTCAGCAGTCTTGGCTGGTGCTTTTCCAGCTGGTTTCTTTGTAGCAGCGGCTTCCTTTGGTGGCATAAAGTTGGTGATCTCGTTTTCAAAGTGTAGCTTTTTATACTCTTGGTCACACTTGTCACACTAAAATAGCGATGATTCATTGGTCAAAATCGAAATGTGGCTTAGAGAACCTTCTGTTATAAAATCAAGGTTGAACAGCTTCAAAGTAATCGAAAAATGGCAGGAGGAAAAGGAAAGTCAGGTGGAGACAAATCAAAAAGCGCAGCTAGATCCAGATCGTCAAGAGCTGGTTTGCAATTCCCAGTCGGTAGAGTTCACAGATTGTTGAGAAAAGGAAACTATGCGCAAAGAGTGGGTGCTGGTGCTCCAGTCTATTTGGCTGCTGTACTAGAATATTTGGCTGCTGAAATTCTCGAATTGGCTGGAAATGCTGCAAGAGACAACAAGAAATCTCGTATCATTCCAAGACATTTGCAATTAGCAATCAGAAACGACGAAGAATTGAACAAACTACTAGGGTCTGTGACTATTGCACAAGGTGGTGTGTTGCCAAACATTCACAGTCAACTTTTACCACAAAAAGGAAAAGACGGAAAGATCCCATCTCAATCACAAGAATATTAAACCCGTTTTTATCAAAACTAACAATAAAATATGTGAATACCATCATGTACTTTCACTGTGGCTTTCTACTAGTAATTGTGAGAATTTAGCAATGGCCATTTTCCTATAAACAAAGGCTGCACACGATATCTTGAGACTTGGCCTTAACATCAAACTGACTCTTCAATTAAAATAACAGATATATTACAATTAGATATAGATATTAGAAGGATTCATATAGTACATGCTGACAAACGAGTTGTCGATACCGCTCGAGTAAATACTGAGAGACTCTGCGATTCTTGTCCATGAAATCTTGGATTTCTTTCGTTGTGGATTTGCAGTTTTATTCATCTTGAAGAAGCTAGAAATGCTTGGTTTCTTTTCAGCATGAGCTGGCTTGACTTGGTTCGAGTTTTGAAAGAACATTTGATGCCTCATTGAGGAAAGCTTGCTATTTAAGTGGGTACCGTCAATTATTGTGGCTTCCTCCCTCCAGCCCAGCACTGTGCCACTCATATGACGATTCCACATTGACATTTGCAGCTACCCCAAAGATTCAAGAGAAACCATCACAAGATAAAGTAACCTTGATATTTATTATACTCTTATTCATGATGCGATAGTTGATCCGTTTGCAAACTAATATTAGTATAACGTACATTTTTGGTCCTGTGCCAGAATTAGATTTCTTCAACTCGCTCGGAGCTGGTGCAAACCAGTTTACGTTGAATGGCTTGGCTATTGTATCCCAAGCTTGGTTTAAAATCGCAGATGGAGTTACCTCTTGTTGTACCGACTGTAGTATACAAGTTAGGGTTTTCTCTTGCATGTAGGCTTCATCGACCTGCGCTTTTATTATTACCCACTTTGTATTGAAAAACGTTTCACTATTGTTCTTTGAAAATGTATTTGGGGACCATTTTACCAGAAATATACACTGTCCAAACTTGTAAGCTTCAGATAACCCTTGGGTCAACACCATATGATCGCTCACTGCGACGAATTCCATAATGTAGCGCATCATATAGGACATTGGATCCAAATCCAAGTATTTATCTATTGGATACATTTGCAAGATTCTTCCCATCTTGTTTACTCTAAATGACACATTTGATCCTGATTTGTATTCCTTGCGAATGATAAATTCAGGCAATTGAGTGGTGATATGTCCAATTTGTTCAATCTTCAGAGCTTGGTTTTGCACTTTGCTGTATTCATTCTTTAGAAGGTCAACATCATCCAAAAACCACATGTCTGCAACTGGTTGGTCATCCACTATACTTCTATGCACGCAGGCATAAATAGACTTGAGCTGCGCTGGATCCGCTTGAGGTAGCTCACAAACCTTTAACCCGTTTCCCTGATTTTCAGTTGGAGCAAAATAATCGTGTATAAACTTTCCTGCAAGCTCTGATTCTTCCGTATATTCTTTCACTAATAACTTCACCGCTTCCGGAGTTGCATCTTTAATTAATCCTGTTGATGGATCTGTCGTTATTCGAGCCTTGGTATGGAGTAAAACACATTTATCTGGTGTGTGATGCTCTGCCATTTGCAAAGAATTAGCTGTGGCATGAATAAACAATGCGCGAACGTGGATATCAGATGCTTTATTGCATCTCAGTTATTTCTGATATGTCAGCCATAGGTCCCATTTCACCTTGTGAGACCATTGGCTGAGCCCAACAGTTATCATCCCCCATCACGAAAAATGCAAGTGATAAATACCGAGGGATTATTCGTCACTACGCTGGATATATCGAAATACCATGAAGCTCCCAACTATTTTGAAACTGTTCCAGGAAAAGGTGTCATCGTGAAAACTCAAACTTGACGCCCCATCTCAGTCAACCCCCAGTATGAAGCAAGTGAAAATGTTACCAAAATTCAATAATGGCCTGGTTACCAAAGTTGAAGGACACAGTTAAAAGAAACAGTACTCGTGATAACAGTAAAGCTTGATTAATTCTAGCGCTGGTTCAATGTGCATCAGTCCGCACTGATGGGACTCCAAAAATCCATTCACTTGTCTTTAGGGAATTTCTTGGAGACTCCAACTTGATTATCTTTTCCGGCTCTTCTAGAGACCCAGATATGATGAGCGTAATGAAAAAATCAACCTCAGTGCATGAATTATATTGGAATTATCAAAAAGAAACATTTATCCTCGCAGGCAGATTTTACCTAGTAGCTTCGCCAAATTTATCGCACAGGCTAGGGACTCCACCTAGAAGACTAACCAACGACCCAAATCCTGAGGAATATTGGGAAAAGGAAAGAGAAAAACATTGGAAGTCTCTTTCAAGGGAATATCGTGCAAGCTTTTCATGGCCGGTCTCTGGAGAGCTTTTGAAACCTTCAGAAACTGCCACATGGTCTGCATACAAAGGAATTAACACTGTCAAACAATCGTATGGTCTGGATGTGGGCTACAAATACACCGCCTTGGATGCTATGCCCATCAAGCAACTTACATTAGCAGAGTTAAAGATCCGAGAAAACAATCCACAAGCAGAATTAGAAAATGTCCATCAGATGGCTTTTGACAATTTTTGTCTGTTGGTATTCAAGCCAACCAAAGTGGACCACACGGTAATTCCCAGAAGCGGGGTTCCACAGAGATTCATTTACAGTACAGATAAAGATAATTGGGTTGTGGAAGAGGTAAATCCATAAATGTAATAAATTTAAATTTCGACTTTTAAATTTTTTTTTCATTCAAATCAATGGCAAAGAAAAGCAGGAAGCAAGAACAACCAGAACCAGAAGAGGAAGAACAAATCTTGATTGACGAAGAATTGTTGGAATCCAGAGCGATCGAAATTGTACAATTGGATGCGTTAGTGTTGATGAAAATTCTCAAGCATTGTGAACAGAATTCTGTTGCGAATGGACAGCTATTAGGTCTAGATATTTTGGAAAAATTACAAGTTACCCATTCAATTCCCTATCCTGCCAGTTTAAAATCAAGCGCTGAAGGGGAATCAGAAGAAGAATTGGGCACCTCTAATTACCCTCATGAAATGATGAATGCCTTGAATTATTTGGATTATGAAACCAACATTATTGGTTGGTACCAATCTACTTTGAATGGGTTTGTATCACTCACTGATACTTTGGTTAAAACTCAGTATGATCATCAAACTCAATACGCGCAAGCAGTCCACTTGATTGTTAATCCAAGCAAAACTGCTGGTGGGCATCCTGTAGTTACAGCTATTCGTCTTACTGATGATTTCATGAAATTGTATGAATCAAAGAACTTTTCATTGAAAAATATCAACAAACACAATATCTCGGCCAGCACAGTATTTGAAACCCTGCCAATTCAAATCAAAAACTCCAACTTATTGAATGCCATGTTCCATCAATTGTCTGAAGTTATCCCATCTACCAACGTGGATGATTTGATTGTGGACCCTTTGACTCACGTAGTAAACAATCCTTCTTCTGAATTCTACTTGGAAAAACAGTTGGAATATTTGACTGAAACTGTCGAAGATCAAGGACAAGAGCACTGGAGATGGCATACATGGTATCGTGGATTCCACAAGGAACAACAGAAAGCCATCGCACTATCTGCCAAGATGGCTCAGGAAAATGCTGCGGCTGTTGCTGCCGGTAAAAAACCAGTCTATTCTGAAGAGGAATTGGTCCCAAATACTCCAGCGTTGGCCAAGGCAATTGCGTCTGAACCACCTCGTTTAGATAATCTACTCAACCACTCACTAATTGATGCATACTGCAATCAAATTATTAACTATGCTGGCTCCAATCCCGTAGAAACCGCTGCTGAATAAATACATTTTATCTCATGTTAAATTTCTAAACTTCAATACGTCATTCAATAAGCAAACAATCACTTATTGTTGAAAAAAGTTTGTTTTCAATGGCAGAAGAAGTAAAAGTAAAGAGAAATGTAATTATAGGTTCGTAGATCTCTAGGAGTGTACAGGTTTAATTCAGTTAACAGCAGGGGTCATGAAGGAACAGTTTATTCGTTAGATGTATACTGGAAACGGTCGGCATCAATATCAACATCAAAATCAAATCTAGGAAAAGTCACACCAGTCGACGCTGCAGATCTTACCAATTTAGTATACCTAGTGTCAGGTTCACACGATCAAAGCATCATTCTATGGGAAGTACAAACTAATTTAAACACCAAACCAGAAACTGTAAAGGTACAGTATTTTTTATTCAAGGTGGATCAAATTAGACGGCTGAAAGGACATTCTGGCGATGTTTACGCGTTAGAAGCCACTACTGAAGATGTGCTGCACCGCACCGGTAATTTAGTCTCTGGCGGAGATTATTCCATCAAAACTTGGAATACAGAGACCGGCACAGTTATGCAAACATTACATGGACACACTGGGTACGTGTCTTGTATCAAAGTCAGAGGCAAACGTGTATTCTCTGGTAGTTGGGATACAACAGTTCGATCATGGAATATAGAAGTATTTTTTGCTAATTCTAGACCGGCAAAGGAATGCATGTGTTCAAAGGGCACAAAAATATTGTGAATTGCATTGAAGTTATTGATACGGATATATTTTCTGGTAGTTGGGATATGAATATCATCCAGTGGAATCGAGCCGTAATTTTCACTAATATAGACCGGAGAGCCAGTGCATATTTACCGTGGCCACACAGATGGGGTTCAGTGTATACAGTACTACGAAGATCACCTCTATAGCGGGTACTGTTTTCCTAATTAGATCAATGGATAAATCAATAAGGGTTTGGAATACGAAAACGGCAAAAACGACAAAGATATTTAGAGGACATCAAGGAGGAATTGAATGTTTACACGTGGTTAATGGCCACTGCTTTTCCGGATCGTATGATAAAACCATAAGGTAAGGAATCCCTAATCAAGATGTTTTCAAATCAAAGTATCTTTGACTAATGTAGACGGGTGATTGTATAGCAATTTTCGAGGGCCACACCGATGGAGTGTATTGCCTTAAAGTATTTGCTGGCCGAATGTACAGTGGTTCCGGAGATAAATCGATTAGGTTATGGGATGTCAAAGTAGGCAATGTTAACATCAGGATATTGTATCGCAGAAGCGAAAAACTTGGTGGGAAAAGTTGTTCAGCTGTCTGTGACCACCTTATATCATTCATAATATTAATACATATTCATTTGAACTGGTTTATTTTGTGAAATCAAATTACATGGCTCCACGGGGGCCAAGTTTGTCGAGTGCTTTAGGTCCTAATTCAGCCCATTCAGCCTTGGTAATCCAGAATGATTCTCTGTTCTTCATAATCTCACCCAAAACAGCACCACCCAAGAACACCATGTGTTTACGTCTTGGCGGATCTTCAACTCTGATTTTGAATTTCTAACATTAGCATAAAGTACATTTAGTCTAGACGTATCACCCTGCAAGACCTTTTCCAAGTATAGTTGTCTAACTTCCTTTTCCAATCTACTTGGCAAACCTGGATACATTGAACTACCACCAGATAACACGATATGTTTGTACAATTCAGATCTAATATCAATTTCAGCAGAATTGATAGTATTAAACAATAATTCTACATAAATATAAAAGAGTACCTCCCACCCCAGGTGATTCAATATCTACTAAATGTGGTTGGAAAAGAGCTTCAGGAGCTTCGAATCTTTCAGAGCCAATTTTGATTACACGACCATCAGGCAACTAATATTAGTAATTGTTACTGTGTACTGCTCCATCAAAACTGTGGTCTCAGTGGCGAGCTTATGTTCCAATTGCAAATCATATCCAACGTAGCACAATTTTTCTTTAAGTTGACGAACAGTTTCGAAATCGGCGGTTCTGTTGAATGCATATCCTCTTAGTAGTAATAATTTGATGAGATATTTTGTAATGTCTCGTCCAGCGACATCCAAACGGCGAACAAGATGCGGAAGGGCGTAACCATCGTACACTGGAACAATGTGAGTAACACCATCACCGGAATCAACCACAACACCGGTTTGTAAACCTTTGTTATTTTTAAACTAACCTTGTGCATAGAGGGTCAATACAGCTTGAATTGAAATAAACGCACCGCTGAATCCATAGTGTTCAAACATCACTTCCAGCATCTTTTCTCTGTTCTTTTTAGGATTCATTGCCGGTTCAGTTAATAGAATTTTGTGATCTGCATAGTTTTGAAGTCCAAGTTTTTCCTTGAAAGTGTAATCCCACAAGTGATACATATCAGCCCAGTTGCGAACAATACCGTTTTCCATTGGATATGACATTTCAAGTTGAGCACGTAAAGCCGCCGCTTCATCTCCTACAATAATGTCTTTCAAGAATACATCTCCAGACTTTTCCTCTGCACGCAAGATTGGTCTACCGACAACAGCAGGGAAGATTGCAGTCGGAAAGTTGGTACCAGAGAATCCACATTTTACAAACTGTCGTTAATCTAGCGATTTACCCCAGTACCATTATCGCAAATTACTACTTCGTTCTTCGACATTGAGATGATTTCCCTTGTTGCGCAAAATCAAGCCACCAGAATTACACCCCAAATCTACACCTGCTATTCGCAACAATTAGGGATTCAGCGAGCAAGCAAAAGGGTTAGGGTTTAGGGTTAGAACAGATCCATCTTGTGGAAATGGGTGATTGGGTGACTATTTGAAGTTTGCAAACTATTTGAAATATCGTGTATAATAGTGACGGGTCAATATGAAGGGGATAATGACGGGTCAATATGAAGGGGTTTCATCCAACCTGTTCAACGTCATCTGTCAGACGTGATGTCACGTCAAAGGTAGAATAAATCGCCGACCTTTTCTTTGAAATCAATTTAAATGGGATATTCGGACGATCAGCTACTAACATTAAATACAGTAACAAAGAGTTCTGCAGTAGTAGGGTTTCTTGGCGTGTTGGCAATGCTTTTCGTAATTTATCTTAATGTAGATGGTAATCAGAAACCCAGAATCCTTCAAAAACCCAACTGGAAGATTGGTTTTAGCAATTACCGTTACCGATCTCTTTGATAGTGGTAAGTTACTCCTTAACACAGTGACAAAGTTTATTGGTCGCTGGGGTCCAGATTCTGGGATAACCAACTTCCTGTGTTACTGGCAAACATGGTCAATCCAACAATTCAATATATCATCAGTCATTCGTAATCTCAAACTAATCACAGTTGGTATGCTGATGGGTTTCAATACCGTATATTTGATTTTCTTTAAAGGTTCAGTGGAGAAGATTCAAAAATTCGAGCCTTACATGATTTTGGCCTCATTTGTCATCCCAATTCCATTTGCGTTATATCCATTGTTTGGAAAGCCAATGGGTATTTCAATGGTTGGCGATGTGGATACCTGGTGCTGGATTTCAAAAGCTCACGCTGTATATCAGATTTACTTGTGGTTCGCCATCTTGTGGATTATTTTCGTATTCAACTTGCTCATTCTTGCTGCTACTATTTGGGCAATCAAGAAAAACGAAAAGGCCCTGAAACAACCAGTTCAGTAAATCGATGCTAATATTAGAAATAACAGCAAAATGTCCTTTGGTACATATGTTCAAAGGAGAATGCTAGCCTATTTGATTGGATTTGTGATCGTATGGACTCCATCTTCCCTCAACAGAATTGCACAGATTGCACTTGGCTATCCAGTATACACTCTGGGTATTATGCAAGCGTTGGTGTCTCCAACTCGAGGATTCATTGATTTCTGTGCCTACTTTTACTCCTGGTGGTATTCACCTGCCAATATCAGAGACCGAAAGATGAGTGTGGATCAGGATCTAGGTTTGGACAAAAAGAAGGGCAAAACTTTGAATGTTCAGAAATCAACCCAAACTCTCCGCAAATCTCCTTCGATCGACCCTAACGACGTGCTATTTTCCACTGAAACTTTGAACAAGGTTGAAAAAACTCGCAAATTCTCTGATGTACCAACTACCGGAAGTCGCAAGTTTTCTGCTGATATCCCGCGTAGCGGTAGCCGTAAATTCTCTGCTGATATCCCTTTGGAAAATAAGCGGGCAACCTCATATGGAGACTATATGAGCGACTCAAGGATTTTTAGCCCTGATGGTTCTGATCCAAATG
>JADIIY010000069.1:0-67113 GCA_027604245.1 Boothiomyces sp. JEL0838
TGAATGGAATATTCAAGAAAATGGAGTTTTGTAACAGAAATGGATTACATAAGCTGTAAATAATTGCTAAAGTATTTACCGAATCATTCTTGTGTAGGAGAACATTCGGTATGGACGCAATTTGCAAAACAAGTATTGATTACCACAAAGAAACTTTTAGGAATTTTAAATTTCTCGTTTCTTATTGAAGTGTTGTTGAGAATCAAAATGAATTCATGATTGCATTATGTTTGATAGAGCATGAACAAAGACTGATGACCTATTCAAGTAATCGTGTCGCCTTGGACATTTACTTGTTTTTTATTAAAAAGAACAGTCTAGATTTGTAAATAGCAGATTGACTGTTAAAAAGAAGGATTAGATACTATCCTACAGATATTAGGGGACGAACTGGAAAACCAAATACTCAAGAGAATTAAATTACAAATAACAATGTAATATTTACCTGGTAGATTCAGGATCAGATTTTCCTCTCGACTCCACCTGAAACAAGCGTCATACGAACAATACTGTTAAGTCTGCCTGATCAACTGTTGTCAATTTTGTGGTTATTTTTGGGGTGCTGCCACTAGTTTCAAAAGCCTTTCAATGTCAAGGTGATAATTGGTTGAGCCTGTATATCGACATTCAAAATCACAGCCACTGGATGATGCAATTTCGTTACTAGTATGCATGATATCCATTGAGATTATTGATTAGAATCGAGTACTCTATATGTTTGAAAAGTAGTCGTGTTCAAGTGTTCATTTCGTTCAAAGCGAATGAAGATTGATCAGCATACTTTGACAACTCAGGTACTCATTCGGGATCCAGGACTTGCAAGTAAACCACCACTGTAAATTCGTAAATTCGTAAATTCGTAATTCGTAAATTCGTAAATTCAAGGTAACTGGAAATATGATGAATAGTAACCTGATGTAGTCCATAAGTTAAACTTATGGACTACATCAGATAGTATAATTAATGTAACTTCTCATTAGTCCATTTGTACTTTTAACTTCCCGCCCTCAGTATATCACGTGAGAAGTCACACTAAACCATTCTCAAAACATTATCAATAACTTGTATGAATCCATATGGACACATTGTCTTCTCACTTGTCCATTTCACTTGACAACTTCCCGCTCCTCAGTATATCACGTGACACATCACACACAAAACTATCCTCAAAACATTTTATTTTTATTTTTCATATCTAACGAAAACATCGTCAAACCCTCCACTCCATATCTTTCTACACGCGACTTCTTCATATCACTCTTCAAATACTCTTTATCTCTCTTTTCATACTTTTTAAATATCTTGTCAAGCCATCTTCTTTCTTTCTTTAAATCTCTCATTATACATTACTTTTTAAAATAACTTATTTCTTCTTACCTTTTGCTTTCACAGGAGCTACATAATTAGGATTTGGTCTTGTTCCTTTTTCTTCATCAAAAATTAAACTACCCTTCATTAAACCTCTCTCTTGTGCATTCATTAAGCTATTTGATCTTTTAAACATATCGTATTTTTCTTTTAAATAGTCATAATCACTTTTATTAGAACCTTTAGGTTTTTTAAATAAAAGGTAGTTCTCCAAATTACTCATTTCTTGCTTACCTATATCAAATATTGTTGAACCTGACATTACTGATTCTGTTGGTGATGGTGGTTTTCCAAAAATAGCCTGACCTCCTGTCATTTTTGTTGGTGTTGGCGAACGATCTGAATCAGATGTTGATTTTGGTTCATCAGATGACATTGTCTTATTATCTACACCACTATCAAATATCTTATTTGTCAACTGTGTATTCACTTTCAATATTTCTTTAGCGTGTTCCATATGAAGTTCTGGATTCTTTGGAAATGTCACATTTCTTGGCTTTGATTGCTGATACAATTCATATGGATTTTTTACAGTATGACTTGGTTTATATACCGTTGATAATTTATTTGATTTACCTGTATCATAAATTTGTATTGGATTATATCCTATATTATACCACGAGTCTTTCAATTGATTGACAGAATTTTCAACTCTAATTTGTTCAGCTATTTCATTGTCAATATTCTTTTCTTTACTAAACATTGGAGAAACTTTAACAAATTTGCGAATTGCATTAGGATTTATTCCATTTACCTTTGGTGTTGTTGGAAGTGAATTTAATTTGTTTAGATTAACATCGTTATGATTAAACACTAACGGTTTAAGCATTCCGTAACTTACAGTGTTAATACTCATTTATATATATAATGTTAGTTTTTAAAAAAGTTTCGAATAATTTTTATGTGTCTTATAATTCATATTCGAAATTACTCGTCTATTTGACGAAAATATGTTTGAATGAAATTCTGGCTCTACTTGCTTAATTGGTTCTTCTTTAACTACTGGCTCTTTCTTTTTAATGGTTCTCTTTGGTTTTGGCTCAGGTTCTGGTGAGCGTTGCTTTGATTGGGTAGCCTTCTTCTTTTTAACAACCTTTCTAATTATCACTTCTGGCTCTGATGATTCAGATTCTTCTATCACAATCACTTGTTTCTTTTTCTTCTTTGGAACTTCTTCAACAACTGCTTCATCTTGTTCTTTAATAAACTTTGCTTTCATTCCTTTACGTTTCTCTGCTAAATTCTGTATATGATTCTTTTGCTTGTCACTTATTACATTCTTTATCTTTTTCTGAGCAACTAAATCCTTTATTTTTCCTATTATTCTGTCTTCCACAAGGTCATCTAATTCTGACTGTGTCTTTTCTGGTAACTTAGTGTCTTGATCTTCAGAGTCGTGATTAAGTGTAGCTGCTGGTTTTCGAGGCATTTTACTCTTACTTTTTAAAATAAGTTTTTGATTTCAAAAAGATTTCAATTTACAACTAATAGCGAAGATAAGTTATAACTTCCAGGTAGAACTCTATGTGAGTCTACATCTTCTAATTTATACCGTTCAGTTGTCGTTGAATTATTACCTTTAATTACTGATTTAATTCTATACAATTGTAGTGAATACATTGGTGTTATCTTTGCTAAATTGCCTTTAATCTTTTCTCTGTTTTCTACACGCACAATTGTACCTATTGATAGTTTAGTGTTAATGTCCTTAAATGCTTTCTTCTTCTTGTTTAACTGTAATTGATAGTTTTCTTGATGAGTTTCTGGTGAACTATTCCATAGCTCCATTGGAGTTTTCTCTGTTGTTCTATTTACTGTTGTATTTATAATATCTTGTATTGATGGTAAATACTTTATCCAATTCTTTGTTTTATCAGCAAATAGTGTTTTGAATAAAATTTTTTCAATTCTTTGATTCATTCTTTCAACAATACCATTTTGCTGTGGCGTATGTGCTTGAGTAATTACATGTTTTATTCCTCTATGAAATTGCACTGAGAATTCTTTTCCACCATCTGTATTAACTACACTAACTTTATGCTTTTCTTCAATTGTATCTATTATCTTATTTATTGCTGGTAAAATCGATCTTAGTGTTTTATTTTTTAATGCCTGCAAAAACGTCATTCTACTAAATACATCTACAGCTACTAATATATAACCTTTAAAAGTCTTACTCTGTGAAAAGTCTATAAGATCCATTTGAATTACATTTCCTGGTTTTTGAGCAAGTATAGGTCTTATCGCTGTTTTCTTTTTCTTGTTTTGATATACTTGATTTGATACTTGTTGAGCTAACCAATGTGCTATATATCTCCTTGATATATCTGTTCTTTTTAATGTCTTTGATATATAGTAAAATAACGCATCACGCCCCACCTTTCTATTTTCATCATAATATAATTTATGAAGAAACAAGTTCTTTTCTGGATTGTTATATGTAGAGTTTTGAGTTGTTGCTATCTTCTTTACTGTTTGAAAATCTGCATCTACTTTTTGTTTATTCTTTTGAGTAGGGTGCGCTACTATACGTATAGTAAAGCAATTTACTATACATTATACATAAAATTATACATAAAACTATACGTATAGCAATACAAATAGTCACGTGAACTCTTTATTGTATTTCTTCATCAGTGTCATTCACATCACATTCCAACCCCATCATAATATTAACCAAATTGTTCTCCTTATCCACAATTTCAGAATTCATATAAAGTTGCACTAACTTGGTAACTTTCGCCGGAGATAATCTGTTTCTGCGTTTGGTTAATATAAAATCATATATGCTCCATGCTCGTTCTGCTGCTGCCTGACTAGTTGGAACTTTAAAGACTATTTCAGCGACTTTGGATAAGATTGGAAATTTGGTTGCGCCAATGGTCAGCCAATAAGTTAGTGGTGATTTCATGTTTGCAATGAATTCAATCGCCTTATTTGATAGGTTATGCATATCTGAGATGTATCGTTCATATTCAGCTTGGAATTGCTTTTCATCTTTAGCAAAATTGTTTCTTATTGCAAATTCTTTCAATAGGATGTGGTTGTCGTACATATCATCTCCAATAAAGCCTTTACCAGCTGAAGTTGTTGGATCTAAAAAGTAAGCAAATCCCATAGACTCTGAATGCAAGAATGCCCATCGATCTTTAATGAGATCCAAAATTGAAGAGTTGAAGGAATATCCTTCCAATAATCCCAGAAATATCCGATATATATCGGAAAGACAACAAGTATCTCGTTCTAAAATACCAACAATAGTAGAAGTAGGTTTTAATATCACTTCAATTTCTTCTAGCCTTTTCCAGAAGTTGCAGTCGTTGACCAGTGATCGAAATCGCTCCTTTTTTTGTTTAACTTTGCTTGTTCCTGTTATAGATGCGAATACATTAGTATCAATCAACTGCTTCAATACATTCTTGTTGATTAACACCCGTTCTACGCAAGCATGGTGAGTGTACCACCTTGTTTCTCCCACATAAACCAGGGTTAATTTCGTTTGCATATCGCCATTCTCACACAAACTGGCTTGGATTCTTTCAAATCTCTTGGTTAGAGCATTTCTATCTTTAACAAACGCAGTGATTGCTCTTGCGTCTTCCAAGGTGCCGGCATACTGGGGCAAATGGCAAATGTCCTTGACGAGTAAATTAATAGTATGAGCTGCACATCCATTAATGATAAGCTTTGGATAGGTTTTTCGAACAATATCCCACGCTTTTTTCATATTTTTGGCATTGTCTGTTACCAAAGATGCCACATTATCTCCAAACTTTTGCATAAAACTACATATATCCTTTGCAATGTTTTCTCCGTTCTGTGCTTCCTCGCCAGTGTTGATAGTGTGTACAAGCATTGGTTTCATTTCTTCATTATTGAAAACAGCAATAAAATTTACATAATGATCTCTCCGCAAACTGGACCACCCATCAGAAACTATATGGATGTATTTGGCTTCCTCTAGAACGCTATTCATACTTTCAGAGAACTTTTTGTGTGCATTATCCAGTAACTTTCCAGCAATCTGTTTCGCTGAAGGACATGCATAAGCAGGTCTTAATCTTGAAACAAACTTCCGTACACTATGGTGATCTGCCAGCCGAAATGGTACTCCAGTTTGATAAAAGATATTGGCAAAATACTCGTCCAACTCTGCGATTTCAATTTGGTTCACTCTATCAACCCACTGAGTAACATTTCTATTCACTGATCTTGAAGAAACTGAGGTAATTTCAGTACAATCATCAATTTCCAATGTAGAAGATTTTGCTTTTACCAACACAACACTAGCAGGTCTCTTCAACTTGAGTAGCCGCTTAGTCTCATCTGGAGCTGAATCGCAATTGCCAACATGAGAGCGCCATCTATCCTTATTATCGCTTTTCATGACATTTTCGCAATATTTGCACTTTATTATCCTGTCCTTTCCTTTTCCAATGCTGATTATGTGATCTTTCATAACAAAAAAAATCTTTCGGACAGAGCAACTATACGTATAGTAAAAATTTACTATACAAAAAACTATACACTTTTGGTGTATAGTTTTACTATACGTATAGTGTTAAGGCGCACCCTAGGTGTGGGTAATAGTTGGGCTGGCACTTTTTGCAGTCGTGTTTGGGATATTCTACTGGAGAAGCAAGATATCAAACACTGAAGTAATGGAAATGCAAACCATGAAGAAAAGCAGTCGTTAATATAATATAAATCAAGATTCCTATCTGGTGAATCTTATTTGAAAGCTTGGACGATAGAACTAAATAGATTACTTTGACTGGAATTCTCGTTTCGCAATTCAGATTCATAGATGATTTTCGTTCGTCAATCACATGTACTAGCGAGACGATTTGAATGGATATTTCATTTATCCTCCAACTTGAAACCGGAGAAATCTTCATCAGCACATGGTCATGCGCGCTCTTAAAACGCCAAACATGTGAATTTTAAAAAGTTTCAAAAAAATGTTGAGGGCAATCAAGACTACTGCAAGATTCACTAAAAATGTAAGATATCACTCTGGAATTGGATTCAACCTTACTGCCGATCAAAAAGACTTGCAAGAAGTAGCTCGCAAATTCACTCAAGAATACATTACTCCGAACGCTGCACATCACGATCGTACTGGTGAATACCCAGTTGAAATTTTGAAAAAGGCATGGGAAGCTGGATTGTTGAATGGACATGTTCCTGAAAAATACGGTGGTCTTGGTTTAGGTGTCTTGGATTGCGCTATCATTGGTGAAGAATTAGCTTATGGTTGTACTGGTATCCAAACCGCAGCTGAAGCAAACGGGCTAGCTGAAGCTCCTGTTATTCTTGCTGGTAATGATCAACAAAAAAAAAAGTATTTGGGAAGAATGACTGAAGAACCATTGATGTGTGCCTACTGTGTAACTGAACCTGGTGCCGGATCAGACGTTGCTGGAGCAAAAACCAAAGCTGTAAAGAAGGGTGACAAGTATATTATCAATGGAAGCAAAATGTGGATTACCAATGGAGGTAAAGCTAATTGGTACTTTGTTTTGGCAAAGACCGATGACACCCAAAGTGCTGGAAGAGCATTCACTGGGTTCATTGTTGATGCAAACAGTCCTGGTATCACTGTCGGAAAGAAGGAAATCAACATGGGACAAAGATGCTCTGATACCAGAGGAATCACTTTTGAAAATGTTGAAGTACCTGTTGAAAACGTTTTGGGTAAAGAAGGACAAGGTTTCAAGATTGCCATGGTAATTACAATTAATTTAGGGGGCTTTCGATATCACTCGTCCATTGGTTGCTTCCGCAGCAACGGGTTTGGCAAGACGTGCTCTTGAAGAGGCCACTAAATACTCTTTAGAAAGAAAGACTATGGGTAAAGCCATTTCAGAACATCAAGCGATTGCTTTCATGTTGGCAGATATGGCTATTGGTGTTGAAGCTGCCAGACTACTTGTCTGGAAATCCGCAGCTATTAGAGATGGCGGAGAAAGCAACACCTACTATGCTTCCATGGCAAAGGCATTCGCTGGTGAAATTGCAAACAAGAATGCTGCAGATGCTGTACAAATCTTTGGAGGAAACGGATTCAACTCTGAATATCCAGTTGAAAAATTAATGAGAGGTAATTATTTTTAACGTAGATGCCAAAATTTTCATGATTTACGAAGGCACTTCACAAATTCAAAGAATGATTATTTCACGTCTATTATTAGACAAGACCAAGGCAGGATTGTAATAAATTCTTTGGATTTCGAGTATTCGCGTATTACTTGGGGTTGTGTTCTTTACCGGATCGTAGTGTTGGAAATTCAAATTTCTGGTTATAGTTGGATTGCACATTGCAACTCAATAATAGACAAGATAAGATCCCCCTTTATAGCTTTTGTTTACGATCTACCAGCCCTAGTTTCTCTGCACTTGATCTGATACACTAATAAATAATGTAAACAGGACCACTTGGTAAACCGGAAAGAGAATCATCAACAGCAGTGAATGAAGTGACAGATGAGACTAAACATTTCGTAGATTGAACTTTTCGTAGATTGAACTTTTCGTAGACAACATTTCGTAGATTGAACGATTTCTTTACCGTTTTTAAGTTGGATTCTCGGTCATTCATTCGAAAAAGCATTTCAAGCCTTGGAGTATGTATCCTCGGTTATTTAAGCGTTTGGCCACAGAGCATGTTTAATCATACTTTAGGCAATCATATAATCACAAAGATTTCACACCGTAAAGCACTATCAAATATTGATTTGTTTCTATACCCGCGCAATGGTTTTCGGCAGGCGAATTTACTCGGCAAACAGCTCCGAATTTCGGAGTCCGAATTAGAAATTATTGTTAAACCACTCTAAACAATTACGGGTATTTATCCTCATACATGATGAGAACTTTAAGCGACTCCTCACTTGTAAATGTTAGAGTTTTTTCGATTATTGGTACAAACCAACTTTGTACTAACTATCACGTGATGTGCTTAAAAAGCTTCAATGTTGAAATAAAGAACATGGATCATTCAATTACAAGGATCACAACTACGGGCCATCAAAACACTAATGCATTGTTTGCTTCTGGAACCGACTACAATACCTTGGCAAACTGCCAATTCGATAGTACTATTTGTAACGCAATTCCACCAAATTTTTACAGCAATTCTACAACTAAATACGATTCCAATGCATTTAATTTAGGCATGCGAGGGAATTTAATAGTCCCTGACACTATTACTTTTGACTCGAAATTCTTTTTCCAATTCTTTGGTTTCTCTGTATATGGAACCATTGATTATTCAAGTTCAATGCAACTATACAACAAATTAAACGACGCTTGGACAGCAGGAAATAACAAGTCTGTCAAAGATTCCATCGTTGTATCTGGCAATTGTCAGTTTACTACTGGGCAGATTGTTGTTTATGCAACATGGCCCAACTTTGCTTCTTACAAGGCTTTAGCGGATGAAATTACAGCATTAACAAGTATTGCAAATCAAAATATTGATGCAAGAGTAAATAATGTTCTTGCGACGCTCTATCCCTCAGATCAGATAGTCGCAGATTTGCCATACATTCTTAGATTAACGAATGGAAAGAATGTAAATGGAAAGGTGAATGGTATCATTGGATCAGAAGCTTCTCATCTTTATTACAATGGCAGCTACTCCATTTCCAATGCATCCTTTGCTGGCAATATAGATCTCTGGAGTAACAATTGTACAATCTTTCCCAACTCTAAATTAACAAATATTACTTCACTTCAATTCCATAGCTATGCTGGATATTACCAATTGACAATATTTGCAAACCAAAGCAAATTTGATTTGAATATTGGATCGAAAGAAGTGGATATAGTCGCAAACCTTACAGGCTCAGTGGAATTTCACGGAATGGCCGTTGCTGATATTTTCAACACCAGAGATACAATTGACAATTTAAGCGGGGCTAGTACTCAAACTCTAGTCTTCACTCTCCTACCTGTAATTGTAATAATGCTGGTACTCGTTGGTGCGCGTTTACTGCAAAAGGAAGAGTTGGCAAACGAAATAGCTATAGAAAGAGAACATACTAGAAAAACTTTGGCTGACAAGTTTGTACGGACATATCGGCCAGACTCGGAAGATGCAGTTTTGGCCCTAAATGCTACCAGTGCAATACCTGAATCCATGCAAGGACTGCCTGGTGCAGTTACATGGCTACAAGTTAGACATTTTGAGGATTACCCGTTTGATGTGCTACCTATTGCTAAAATTTCAAAGATGGTAAATGGATATCAAACTCTTGAATTTGTAACCGGCAGAGAGTGCTCTATCCAGACTAATGCATCCTTGAATCCCCATTATTTCAGTCAAATTGATCTACAGCCTCCACCATCATTCGCAGGGGATGAAGAGTCAAATGAAGCTTATTTCGAAGTAAAGATTGTGTCACTAGATAAAGGAAATATTGGTATTGGGTTTGCCACCTGCCCATATCCTCCATTTATGCTTCCTGGATTCACCTTTACATCCATTGGATACCATTCTTTGAATGGTAAAGTGTACTTGAATGACCATGACGAAAAAGGAGTGGAATGCGGTGAACCGCTAGTAGAAGGCGACGTGCTGGGAGTCGGGTTTAGGATTGTAGAGTATGATAGAGTTGGCGATCACATCTTGAACCAAACCGTGTTTTACTTTACCAGAAATGGAACCAGAATCGGCGATGAATTCATTACTGATGAATTCTATCCTGACAAGATTTATCCAACTATTGGAGCAACTGACAACTGTGTCGTACAAGTCTCATTTGGGGAAGGCGAAAACCTGTTTTATCCGCCAACAGAGTGGAAAGTAAATGAAGCAGAAGAGAATACTGTGCAAGTGCAAATAGACGACCAAGGTGGTCGAAATGTTGTTCCAGTAGAACAGATAACTGGTGAAAACACAGTCCAGGTGGAAATACAAGTAAATACCAACCAAATGCAAGAGCAAACACAAATGACCATTCAAGTAGAAGGAACAGCCCAAGCTATCTCACCAGTCGAAGCAGTTGGGAAGGATTCTATCTCACCAGGTGCAAAAGATAGTTTGGAAAACACTCCACTTCCGTTCAATATAGAAGCAATTGAAATGGTATCTCTACAAAAGAAATAAAACTATCCACACATATTTTTTATTTAGTTCGTTTGAAAGACTTAACGAGATACATAGAACTGGCTCCCAATAGATATCAAAAAGAAAATAACTATAATTACAATCAGCGTAGTGCAAAGCATACTCCTGTGCCTTTTTTTGGGGTGTCGTGGAAGTGTATGATTTTCAATTGAAGTGAGTCTCAAGTTGGTTTCTATATTTACTGGTGGTGAATATGGTGGTGCTCGGGTAGTGTTACTGTAAACTGGCGGGTCTTCAATATCAAGTGGTTCCATTCAATCAAATTGGTAATTGAAAGAATCTTTGTACTCGTACTTTTTTTAAGTTTCCAGCTTGTGGAACAAACCGCTTGGCCACAAGGAGGATTTCCAGTAAGCAGCCAATTCCAGCTACTTGCACTTACCATCTGGTGCAGCTACGTCTCAATACTACTGCAAACAAAAATCAAAGGCCAAATAGCTTTATTTACCGACTTGGTCTTTTCTTTTGACTAGTTGCTCTATTTGAACTAGTGCTTCCTTGTATCCAAGTTGTAAGGATTTCGAGAACAATTCTATAGCCTTTTCATAATCTTTAGGAACACCAAGGCCATCCCGATACATGCATCCCATATTCGTGAATGCTGCAGGTACGTTTTTTGTCATTGCTCGTTCGTACCAAAACTTTGCCCTACTATAATTCTTTTGCCTCTGGCAGATTGTGCCAAGATTGTTTTGAGATAGGGCGTGTCCATATAGTGCACATTTTTCATACCATTCGTATGCTTTATCTTCATTTTTGGGAATATCATGGTATCCTTTGAAATAAAATGTCCCAACGATAAACTGAGCTTCAAAATCACCAGCTTCAGCAGCTTGAAAATACAGCTTAGTCGCTTTGGCAACGCTTTTTTCTACCCCTTTGCCTTCCATAAACATCCTTGCCAAATTGCAAGTCCCAGAACGGAACCCACGCTCATAAGATCTCCTAAAGTAGTAGAAAGCACGTTCGTGGTCTTGTTCTACACCCTTTCCAGTTTCATAAAGCATCCCAAGATTATTTAGAGCCGTTCCGTGGCCGTGGTTTGCAGCTTTTTCATAATATTTGAAAGCCTTTTCGTAATCCTGTTCACCACCCAATCCTCGAGAGTAAAATACGCCCAGCCAAAAAGATGCATCTGATAAACCTCCTTTTGCTGCTTCCATAAACAACTCTTTTGCTTTTTCTTCATTCTTTGCGACTCCTTTTCCATCTTTGTATAATAGAGCCAAGTTCAACTGAGCAACTCCATATGGGTGATTTGCAGATTTCTCTAACCATTCAAAAGACTTTTTAAAATCTGGTGGGCGACCTGTAACTGAAACACCTCCTTGGTAAAGCATTCCGAGATTATTTTGGGAAACGTAATGCCCTCTCTTTGCTGCCATCTCGTACAATTCCATCGCTTTCTGTACATCTTTTTCGCACCCGTACCCGTTATAGTGCATCCAAGCTAACCAGGCTACTCCTTCTAGATTTCCTTGACCAGCAGCAAGATCATAATATTGAAATGCTATTTTGTAGTTGATTGCAACCCCTTCTCCGTCCTTGTACATATTTGCAAGATTAACCTGGGCGATTCCATAACCTTGGTTTGCAGATTTCGTCAGTAATTCAACTGCTTTAACAAGATCTTTCTTTACTCCCTTTCCATTTTTGTAAAGCATGCCAAGATTATTTTGCGCCAAAGAAAACCCTTTCTCAACCGCTCTGGTGTAGTAGATTACAGCTTGTTCAAGATTTAATTCTACTCCTTTCCCGTTACAAAATCCCCAACCAACCCAAAATAATCCTTCACCGTTATTGAGAGCGGCAGCTTTTTGATACCATTTATGAGCTTTGCGCAAATCTGGAGGTACCACTTTACCGTTTTTATACAAATGCCCAATATTGCAGTATGATTTTGCAAAGCCAGAGTCTCCAGCTTTTTTCAGCCAGCACATGGCAACAGAGTAATCTGGAATTACTCCTTTTCCATCCAAGTATAGAATCGCAATGTTGTTTTGGGCAGCAGCATATCCCTTTTCCGCTGCTATCAAGTAAAAAGAGAACGCAGAGTGATGGCACTGTGGGACACCTCTTCCTGTAGCATGAGACATTCCAAGCCAAAAATAGGCTTCGATACTCCCATGAAAAGCAGCATTCTTGAAGCATTCATAAGCCTTTGCGTCATCTTTCTTGACTCCAATTCCATTTCTATAAATAGCACCCAATCTCAAATGCGCCAACTTGAAATCTTGTTCTGCAGCTTTTGAAAACCAGTAAAATGCAAGATAAGGGTCTTCAAGTACTTCATGGCCTTTGGAATACATAAGTCCAACGTAATACTGAGCACCAGCTACTCCATAATTTGCAGCATCTTGAAAATATTCAAATGCTTTGGTATAATTCTTTTCCACTCCACTCCCAAAATAATAGTACCAGCCAGCCCAATACTTGGCATTACCGACTCCTCTGGCAGCAGCTCGTCTGCAATGGTCAAAGGACTTGAAATGGTCTAGTGTAACTGCATTACCATCCTTGTAGATTTTGCCAAGATGAGTATTAGCTGCTGGGTTGCCCTGTTTAGCCGCAGCTTCAAACAGAAATAATGCGCGGTCATAGTCTCTGTCCACGCCTAATCCAAAGCAATGTAACAACGCAAGATTTGTTTGCCCATCCCCTAGTCCTAATTCCGCTGCTCTCTGGTACCATTGACCGGATTTAAAATAATCTTGCTCAACTCCAAGTCCAATTTCATAAAAAATTCCCAGGTAATTTTGGGCAACTGCATTTCCCTCCTCTGCTGCTTTTAAAAACCACTCTATCGCCTCTTCCAAATTATCATCCAGATAATGCTTGAATCCAATTCCAAGCTGCGCTTCAGTTGCATTTCCTTCCAAACCTTTTTGAAACCATTCTTCAGCCTGTGCAACGTTTTTTGCAACACCATTTCCATTGAGGTAAAGCAAACCCAGCATTCCCATTGCCCCATGATGACTTTTTTGTGCTGCTTTGGTATAAAAATCCATTGCTTTCAAATGATTGGTTTCCACACCTTGAGAATGGTCGTACATGTATCCCAAGCGGAATTCACCCTCCGTTAACCCAGCATTGGCCGCTCTTTCGATATATGGGAGAGCTACTTCGAATTCCTGCTGGTCGTAATGTGATATCCCAATTTCGTAGTCTTCAAACTTGTCAAAGTGCATCCCTTTGAACAAATATCACCAGTTCAAAAATTTAAGCAAAAAAATAAGCACACCAAAATCTCACTTTTGGATATTCCAACACTCTAGTGGTATGGAATGGAGAGCTCAAAATAGTAATCTCCTAGCGATATATATTAGTGGTATGGAAAAGTTTTAGGAAAACAGTGCTGCGTTATAAGACACACCTTGTGGAGAAACAAACTCGTTCAAAGGGCAATGTAGAAATTGCTTTAGAACTATTGTGGATATGGTTGATGTTACTTCCAAGAGACTGGTTCTTTGCATACTTTTGAATAATGCAATTGTCTCTCTGGCTTCATACTGTGCTTTTGCAGGTTCAAGTTGCCCTCAGTTTAGACTTGCCTCACCAGCCAAACTACTAAAGTTACAACTCCATTTTGTAATCATTACATTATTCGAGATTCAATGATAATTCAAAAAGGCAGAATAACGGTATGGTCTTTGAACAGATCGTCGTGCTGTTTATTCAGTAAGAGCGTCAAATGCCTCTTGAGCACTTTCACTCCCAAGGGCTGCAGCTTTTTTGTACCATTTCAGAGCCATGTCAAGATCTTCGCCGACACCATATCCCTTCTCGTACAATAGCCCTAAATTTCCCATCGCTGACGGCAATTCCTTATCCGCGGCTTGTTTAAAGTAATTATAAGCCATTGAATAATTGACTTGAACGCCATTACCTTCAAGGTATAGCATCCCAAGGTTATTCATTGAAATTGCATGACCCTTGTCGGCTGCCCGCTGGTACCATTCAAATGCTTTCAAGTAATCTTGAGGTACACCCTTGCCATCTTCATACAACGACCCGATTAAACAGTAACCCATAATATCACCTTTATCCGCAGCCATCTTGTAATATTTGAACGCTTTTTCAAAATCTTGGAATGGCGGCTCTGCATGTTCATACAATAGTCCAAGGTTTGTGATTGATTTTTCAATTCCGTGGTCAATTCCATACGAGAATAATTCGATTGCCTTTTTGCAATCTAATGGAACTCCTTTTCCATATTGATACAGCATGCCTAAATTATTGTGCGCGGTTGGATGTCCCTGATCCGCTGCTTTCTGATACCATTCGCTAGCCTTTGAAAAATCTTGATTTACACCTTTTCCTTCATTATAGAACCAGCCAATCCAGAATTGAAAGTCTGCACTTTCGTCGTCAGCAGACAATTTCATCAGTTCAAAAGCCTTTTCATAATTTTGTTCAACACCAGTGCCATCACGATACAGCACACCGATATTGGACTTTGCACCAACTAATCCCTGTTCGGCGGATTTTCGATACAACTTTAGGGCCATTTCATAGTTTACTTGCAGTCCAGCATTTCCAAAGTGATAAAAATTGCCCAAGTTATTTTGCGCTACAGCATGTCCTTTATCAGCAGCAATCTGGTAGTACTCTAACGCCTTTCCAAGATCCTGTTTTACTCCTTTTCCTTCAGAATAGAACCATCCCAACTTAAAAATTGCATTAACATTTCCTTTCGAGGCAGCACGGCTAAAATAGTCGTAGGATTTGGCATAATCAACTTTTACACCAAACCCATTCTGATACATTAGGCCAATATTGCAAAGTGCGATTTCATAATCTTCTTTTGCAGACTTTTCCAACCATGGAAGTGCTTTGGTATAATCTTGTTCCACGCCATTTCCAGTATAGTACATCATTCCTAAATTATTTTGTGCGACAATATGGCCACGTTCAGCTGCATTCAAATAATATTCATATGCCACTTTATAGTCTCGAAGATCCCAGTCAACTTCTGCATACAAATACCCGATCCAAAATATCGAAATAATGTTTCCTCGGTTTGCGGATTCTTTATACCACTTGAGAGCCTCTTCAAGATCTTTACCCACCCCTGTCCCTTCCTTGTAAAAGGTAGCGACGTTTAGTTGAGCCATATCATACCCTTTTTGTGCAGATTTTAAAAACAATTCAAAGGCCTTTTCATCATCATGGTCCACAAAATGTCCTTCATTGTACATTATACCCAAATTATTTAGCGCAACTTCATGTCCCAAGTCTGCTGCTTTCTGGTAAACTTCAAAAGATTTTGCATAATCTCTTCCATCCCAATCTTGACTGTAGATCCAACCTATCAATACCATAGAATCAATGGAATCTCGTTCTGCAGCCTTTTCAAACCAATATAGTGCCTTGTAGAAGTCTTGCTCAACACCTTCTCCATCTTTATATAAATAGCCCAAGTTATACATTGCCACTTCATATCCAAGATCAGCCGCCCTCGTAAAATATGAAATAGCTGTATCATAACATTGTTCTACACCAGTCCCTTTCATGTAAAAAAGACCTATATTATTAATTGCTGTTGCGTTATCCTTTTCTGCGATTCTTTCATAACACTCTAAAGCTTTTGATACATTTGCTTCAACTCCTTTACCTAGCTCATAGAAAGATGCAATACAAAGCTCAGAGTCAACATAACCTTGTTCTGCAGCCTTCTGGTACCATTCAAAAGCCTTTAGATAATCTTGCTCAACTACCAGTCCGTTTTCATAACAATATCCAACCTTATCTTGGGCTTTCATATATCCAAGCTCTGCTGCTTTTAGATAATACTCGTAAGCCTTCGTATCTGATTCTTCAACAAAATCGCCTTCTTCATACAAAAGACCCATTCCATACAGCGCTTCAGGAACTTTTGTCTCCACTCCCTTGTCGAACCAAAGCTTGGCATTTGGATAATCCTTTTTGTCGTGAAATAACAATCCTAGATTGCCTATTGCTTTTCTGTGGCCCTTTTCTGCAGCTTTAAGGTACCAATTCATTGCATTTTCCAAATCTTTGTTTGTCCCATACCCGTTTTCATACAATCCGCCTTGTAAATACTCTGCTTCTGTCACTCCATCTCCAGCTGCCAATCCGATATGCTCAAGTGCACTTGAGTATTCGCCATTTTTCAGCTCCTCCAATCCCAACAAGTAGTTTGGATTATCAATTAAAGGATCCTGGTATTAATTACGTTTACAATTGTTAGAGCTGCGAATTGATTCTCCAAGGTCATTGCAATATTTTGGTCAAAGATTCATGCTTCAGTTGCAAAGCCACCCGAGAAATGAAATCACCATAGAAGATATCAGCCCAAAGGCGAAGCATCTATGATTGTTAATCTGAACAAAGAAATTCCGTTGCGAATAACCAATAGTGAGTAACCAGTCGTGTTTGAATAACCAATGATATCTATTATTCAACAAAGCCGTGCTTAATTACTGGGGCAATCCAACACAAAACTATGTTGCATATGCTATTTATTATCGATACATGGTGAAATCAGACAACCAGATTGGTAAGGATAGTTGGATACCTTGTCCAAATAATAATCTATTCCTCTTTATCTACTTGAACAACGAGCGGGTATTCGTTTAAGAGAACTAGCCACTATCATAATGAAATTGCAAAATATCTCATGATAAATAGGGATGTAGTTACGGCCTGCAAGTCATTCAACTGTTTTCTGAACAAATCAATCATCCCACGCGTTCTTTGTCCTAAATCATTATTGCGAAAATGTTTATATCTAAACCGAAATGTTTATTTTCTTTTAAATAGCGGTAACAGTTTTTTTACATCCTTCCACTTGGAGTTCTTGATAGTTTTCACAGGTAGTTCAAATCCCAGTAGTTTGGCTTGCTCTATATACTCTAACCCTCTCTTCTCATCTACAGGTACATGTCTCCCTTCTAAATAATACAACCCCAAGTATCCTAGTGCAATAGGATTCTTCTGATTTGAAGCACCAACAAACAAATTGAACGCTTTCCTGTAATTTTTAGTGGTTCCTTTGCCATCATTATACAAGATGGCAAGTCTAGTTTGACAATTAGAATTGCCCAGCTCTGAACCTTTTACATACCAATCGATAGCTTGTTCATAGTTCTGTACTAAATATCCATTTTCATAATAGTATCCTATCCAAGAATATGCTTCAGGATTACCATTTGCTGCTGCTTTATGAAGCCATTCTAGAGCAAACTGGTAATCCTGCACCACACCATTACCATTATGGTATAACAATGCTAAATCCAATTGTGCATGACTATTATTTTGAACAGCAGCTTTGAGGAACCAATCATATGCCGCATCATAGTCATACATACCACCCTTTCCTGTATTAAAGTATTTTCCAATCCAATATTGGGCATTGGCATTTCCTTGGTTTGCTGATTTCATGTACCATTCGAAAGCATTTCCTTTGAATATCCCGTGTTCGTAATACATGGCTACATATAATTGAGAAATTGGATGTTTTGACGATATCATAAACCACTGAAATGCTTTAGTTTGATCTTTAAAAGTACCATTACCAGAATGATAGAGCAATCCAAGATTATATTGCGCTTCAAGTACTCCAAAAGTGGCAGCCTTTTTCATCAACTCATAGGCGATAGTGTAGTCTTTGTTGACTCCTTTCCCATTCAAGTAAAGTTCACCAATCCGGTACAGTGCCTTTGGTTCGTCGTCACTCGCTTTCAAGTACCAATCCAAAGCTTCCATATAATCTTGCTTTACACCATTTCCGTAGTAAAACAAATCACCAATAAACATTTGAGCTATAGAACAGCTTGGTGCTTTGAGATAACATGCCATCGCCTCACTAAACTTTTGTTGCTTTGAGTGCAAGAAACCAATCCCAGTAATCGAATACAATGATGTCTTGCTTTTCATGAACCATTCCATTGCTTTTTCATCATTTTGCTCCACACCTTGTCCATCAAGATACATCCAACCAATCATTGCTTTTGAATCAGGAGTGCTAGATTTCAAGTAATACGATATCGCTTTATCATAATCTGATGGAATCCCTAGTCCATGATGGTACATGAAACCTAGTTTGTATGTGGCATCTGGATTCCCGTTTGTGCTTGCTTTGCCAAAGTGTATAAAGGCATTGGTGTAGTGTTTCAGGCTGTAATTGTACAGACCGATATCGAAATCATTTCTGGTAATCGTTGCACTGGTGCGATTCATGTTTGGCCTTTATAATGGGTATACCTAAATGGAAGGTTTCCTTTCATGTACCAAAGAAAAATACCGAGCAGATGATTTTGCAAAAACTAAAGCTAGGATAAAAGATGGAGCTGATGTGGATATTACTGTAGCGGCTGATATTAGCTGTAGAGGTGTGGATTTTACGAAATTACACTAAAACGCAGAGCACAAACACTAAACAAATATTTAGGAAATGAAAATGCAAACTGAACTCTCAACTCCATTGAAAAGCGCTACAATTGAAGTTGAATGAAGAGCACACTCAAAATGCCAAACAATTATCGGATTTATTCGCCAGGATCCCCATCTACTCTGATGATATTGTCAGCAGTGGACAATAATAATTTCCGATCGAATTTCTTCAACAAATGGAAAAAAGTTGGGTTAGCTTTACAAGATCACTTGGGCGATACTTTCTTGTATGAATAAATATTAGTTTTTACCTCAAGTATTTGTTTTCTTCGATAATACGTGAAAACAAGCTAGTATTAACCCACCACTTCCAATCAGATTATTTTAGCAACAAAAACATTGCCGAAAATCATTTATTCTGAATTATATTCACAGATTGTAGATAATTAAGCACTTTCAGTCTTTGCCTTGGATGACCATTCATCTGCAAGCTTCAAATCTACTGCAACGCCAGTACCGGTACGGTACATGTTTGATAGAATCATTGCGGCTTTAGGGTTTCCTTGTTCAGCTGACTTTTTCATGACTTCAAACGCTTTTGATTCGTCTTTGGCAGTTCCAATACCATTAAGATAAAGCATTCCAAGAATATACTGGCCATTAGGATGACCATTGTCAGCAGCCTTTTTGAACCATTTGAAAGCTTCGGTAGAATTTTGTGGTACTCCTCTGCCTTCATTATGCATGATTCCTAAATACACTTGCGCGTCAATTATTTGATCTGCAGTTTTGTTGAACAGCTCTAATGCTTTTGGGTAATCTATTGGTACCCCTTTACCTTCAAATGACATGATTGCGAGGTTGAATTGGGCTACAGGGTGGTTTAGTTCACTTGCTTTGTTTAGCCATTCCAATGATTTCTTGTAGTCAACTTGTGGTTCTCTGCTGTAAATCATCCCTAAATTATTTTGCGCATCAGCATTACCCTGTTCTGCAGACTTTACATACCATTCGATTGCTTTGTCAGTATTCTTTTCTACTCCAAACCCATGATCATATATTCTACCTAGTGAATACTGAGCATCGCTGTTCCCTTGCTCGGCAGCTTTTAGGACCCAGTCATGAGCCTGTTTAGAATTGTTTTGGTCAGAATCATTATACTGATAATACATCCCAATAAAGTATTGAGCCTTGTCGTATCCATGATTGGCGGATTTCAACAGCCATTCAAGAGCCTTGTCTTTGCTTTGATCAACACCTTTTCCCAAGGAATACAGATTTCCAATTTTGAATTCTGCGACAGGGTGTCCACTTTCTGCAGCTTTTGTGTACCATTCAAAAGCTCTAGTAAAATCTTGATTAACCCCTGTTCCTTCTTCGTATGATAATCCAGTCCAGAATTGAGAGTCTACATTTCCTTGCTCTGCAGCCTTCTTGTACCATTCAAAAGCTTTTGCTAGATTTTGGAATTCGCCACCGCTGTAAATATTCCCAAGGTTAATCTGAGCAATATCCAATCCATGCTCAGCAGCTTGTTCAAACCAATATATGGCATTCTTTAAATCTTTTTCAACGCCATTCCCTTCCAGATAAAGCCATCCCAAGTTATTTTGCGCATTTTGCTGGCCCTGACTGGCAGCAAGTGAATACCACTCGAAAGCTTTCTTGTAATCTTGATCAGCACCAATACCATTCGCATATTGCCACCCTATCCAGTACTGGGATTCTTTGTAACCCTGGTGGGCTGATTTTTCAAACCACTTGAATGCTTCATTCGCATCCTGATCCACTCCTTCGCTATATAAATAACTAAGGGCTAAACTATACTGTGCGACCGGTTCGCCTTGTTCTGCAGCTTTTGTATACCATTTGACTGCTTCTTTCAAATTTTGCTCTGTGCCAATGCCTCTGCGATATAAACTGGCAACCATCAATTGCCCTACTCGATAACCTTTTTCTGCAGATTTTAAACCCCATTGAAATGCCAAATCACTATTTTGTTCAACTCCCCTGCCCGTAAAATATAAATCAGCAAGTAATCCTTGGGCTACATCATTTCCTTGTTCTGCAGCTTTACTATACAGCTCAAAGGCCTTTTTGTAGTCTGGTTCGCCATCATATCCGTTTTGTATAAAATACCCCAGCCCAGCTTGTGCATGGGCAGAATTCCCTTCTGCTCCTTTAACAAACCACTCTTTAGCTTTCTGATAATCTTGCTCAACGCCGTTACCATTGAAATACAGCCATCCAATTAATCCCATTGCATCATAATGATTCTTTTCAGCGGCTTTCAAGTACCATTCAAAGGCTTTTTGATAATCCGGTTCAACACCATTAGCGGTATCATACATGTACCCCAAATGGAATTCTGCATCCTTGTTTCCAGATTGGGCTGCCTTTTCCATTAACCCAAATGCTTTTTCAAAATCCTTGTTTCTAAAGTGGTGCAAACCAGTCTGGTAATCATTACGCAAATGCGCGCTTGAATAGATTGGCCTCTGTAACCGAGCCAACGGAACAATTCGTCGGATATGTGCAAGTCTTACTCGGTTCATATTTTTTTTCAAAAAAGTTTCAATCAGCTTTATTGAGGTCAATGTTGATTGCCCGCCTTTTTTCCTTGTAACCAATCTTTTGATAAACAGAGTTGGAAGAAGGATTCGCCATGTCAGCGTAGAGCAAGACACTGGTGCAGCCCAAATCAAAGCATTTTTGAGTCGTTACTGAGACGATTGACGATGCGTATCCTTTCTTTCGGACTGATTTCAATGTATAAACAAAGCCAACACGGTACATGTTGCCAGTCGGATTTTTCCTCAAAGCAGCAATGCTCACTACCCTTTCCTTGCCATCAACTGTATCCATCCATGCAAAGAATTCGTTATTTAGCAGCTCCCGCATTGTTTCCTTGCTTTGTATTGGAAAGTGTAATTCCAATTCTTTATTGAATGCAAGGCGCAGTTCAAGGACTTGATCTACAATTTCATCTGTAATATCTTCTACCAAATGCCCATCATAGATACAGAAATTGAACTCTGGTTTATCCAAGACATAAACACGTAGTTGCGATTTGATACTGTAATTCATTCCATACCGTCGACAATACTCTTGCGCAAAGCCTTCCGCTGTCTTGATTTCACCATTGATTCCTTTGATGTTTTCAATCTTGCTCACCAACTCTGGGAGAACAATTGGGTCAATATATGGCAGTATTACGGTTTGTCTGTTTGGATCGTGCATCACTACTCCTTCTACTTTGTCTCCTTTAATCAGAAACCAGCTTATTAGGTTGTTGAAGACATGGGAAGCCATCACATTACATTCTTCCAAATGCTCTTTGATCCACGGCAGTCCAAGTATTTCAATGTCTGTGTTGTCTACTTTAGATACTATCATGGACTGGAAACTTTTTCTCTATTTTTAAACAGCTTATGACTCGACTGAATCAGAAACCTCTCTATAAAGTTTGCTGACCCAGACAGAATAAGTGGTTTATAAGTAGTGCTGGTGAATGTAGGAAGGTCTTTTTGAGTTAGTAATTCTATTTGTGCTGATGCAAACTGAGAATGGTAGCACTATGCCATGGAGCGCTAAATAAAGACAAGCTTGGAAATCTATAACGTCACTAATCTAATGGGGCAATTTAATGGTACTTTTGGATCACAAACATCTCTATGGCCCTACATGATTTCAAGTACTGATATTCAAGGGATCATTGGTAGTGAAAATTGGTACGAATTCAATCCTATGTATTTACAGGAATCAAAGGATTCAATTTAACAAGTACTGCCGATAAACTCTTGATGCTTCCAAATCGAGTATAAATTCGAAACTCAAAATTTGAGCGTTGGCATAAGGACTATTGGCAGTGTCGAATTTCATGGAATTGGTGGTTTCTTGGCAGTAACATTTCCTGATTCGACCAATTCGAGTTCAACCAACTGGCCAATCGTTATTGGAGTATCACCGGGGATTCTATTCGTCATGATCGTTTTGGTAATCTTTCAACGGTTGAAATCAAAGAAAACAAATAAATTGTAAATGAATTGTTCATGATATCTTTGCAATCGGAATATCTTTGGTCATCCAGTCTATTCGAAAACAGCAGCGTTTCGATCGACATAGATCCAATCACTATCTAAATGGCAAACTACCCAAATACATCCGCATGCTCAATCCCATTCAGGAAACGGATTCACTTCCAGGTTGGCTGTTGATTTTTATAAAATTGACCTTGACTGATGAGTGGAAAATTCTTTGAGAAAGATGTTGTATGACAAGCTGGGAGGAGAGCCAGCCCTCTTAATAATAACAGAATCGTTATCGCAAGCAACGCATATCCAGCACAAGCTACTTTTCCAATATTTCGACTCTTTAATCAGAACCAAAGAAATTCAAAAACCATTCAGCAAGATGACTGATACCGAATTTGACCATTTTCAAAATACTCTGGAGCTGGTGCTCAAAGAAAAACGGATTCCGCTTCATTTGATTCAGGAATTCCTCGATGTGTTTGAAGATCAGAGGATTGTATTTGTAACAAAGAAAAACAATGTGGAATACCTGGGAATGTCTGTATTTATTCCGCTGGTTATAGTGTGTCTCTTTGTGTTCAATAAATTGGATTAAATTACCATAGGAATTATCCTACAATATCCAGATTTGGTATTGAGGAAAGCGGGATTTTCCAGATATTGCTACTCACGGTCACCGCTGACTCTTTGCGAATCACGAGATGTGTTTATATGCATCACCTTGTCGTGATATGATTTGAGCTTTTCGCTGACTCATATGTTGACAGGACAATGAACGTGGAACTATAAAAAAAAAGATTGTGCCAAGAACGTGCCAATAAAAAATGTACAAGCCGCCAAGGTATATACTGCTTCTACCCTCTCCTACTCTAAGCAGAACCGCAATGAAGTCATTGACAATTTACTATCTTCCATACCCGCTTGCACTGATATACAATCACTTGACATTTTACTTTTTGAATACACTCAGATCCATTTCAATACTATTTGGGTTACGGCCGTTCGGACCTGTTTGGACAAGCCCTTACGGACTGCTGATACATTGTAGTATCTTGTCAATGATATTTATCTGCATCGTTGTTCAGCTGCGGCTACGGATATCACTCTCAATTATGTTTACTTCACTGATTTTCGCAATCTGCGTTAAATAAAGTGATTTCAAATCATCATTTGTTGGATTTCACTAAAGCAACATTAGATTTAAACCAAACGTGCTACCCTTTATAAATTTTTATTTGAAGGAGATTTATAGTTGGCAAAGGCTGTTAGGCACTTGTCTCTGGAAGCTTCATCTTTGAACCGAATAGTAATTCCGACCTCCTTTTGAGTTTGATGGCCAATAGTCTCGCCTTTCTTTTCCTCTTGAATAAGACTGTAAATCATAAACTTGCCCTGATCACGTTCAGTTTCAGGTTCGTCAATCTTTTCTGCGCTCTTTATATTAAATGTGGTCATGATTGCCTGGTCTTTTCTGAATTTACGAATAAACGCCAACTTTGATCCTGGGAATATGTATATTGAAGCTATTTCCCAGACTGAGAGACCTTTGCCTGACATTTTTACATATACATTGATCAATTGGATGCCATCCACAGTGATTACCACTTGGTCCGAGGCAGTTGCGGCTTCATCTTCAGCGATAAATACTGTCGGGGCTCTTTGTGGTACTACAGCGGGTCCATTTTGACTTTCCATTGCTGATGCTGCAACTTTGGATGTCCTTGAACTTTTAGAACCACCTGTTTTTGAGCTTCCTCCTTTAGATCCGCTTTCTTGATTCTCAATGAATTGACGGTAGAGTATCTTTCCGGTAGTAATGACTGAAATATAGATTGTAAAGAGATTCAACAACAGACCTTGTACAAAATCAACTGCAAACTTGTCATCAATAAATCCTTGGAGTAAGATGATAAGAACAAACAATGCTAGAGCTTGATAGATGGATTTCAAAGTGCCGTCAAAGTCAATAAATGCAGGAGCAGTGTCTTTAAGAGAGTAGCAAAGATAAAGTGAGACAAAGGCTATCAAAATAAGATATACAGACAACACTGACTCGAAAATAGAGTCGTAGCTGCCTGTGCCCCCAGCACTAAAACAGCCAATATAGTGCGATCCAGAATTCATTTGTACAAGAACCGCTGTGGGTGCTGCTACCTGAGACCAAACAATAAAAACAACCGCTGGCAACACTAAAGCGACACCAATAATCATGTACAGAATATACTGCGGAGTGACTTTACCAATTTGGAAACTGTTTACGAAAAAGATTTCATACAGCCTGTAGTGCTTGATTAAACCTGCAGCGACAATCAACGTTAAAGCCTCCACTAGTAGAATGGGTTTGATCATACAGATTGTATTGTTTGCAACCAATGGGAGGAACGCCGTATAAATGTGTAAAATAATGTATCCTAGAACAATCAAACTGGTAAGGAACACATCAGACGATCGAATAATCTTTCCGTTTCTGTACAATATCAATACAGCCAGAACCGTAAATTGGAATACAATCCCAATTGCAACAGTTGCTGAGATTCCTACACCATAAGGATTGGATAGAGATGTACAAGTAGAGTTCATGCTGGGAACTAGAGAAATCGTTCCAGAAGGACAAGCAGTACAAGTATTTGATGTTGGATTCAAGTATTGCGCAGGGGGACAGTAGATATCAATAGATATTTCTGTATTTTGGGATGTGTACAAGCCGTTGGAAACAGAGTAGGAGAACTTGTTGGCTCCATACCCAGCTTGTGGAACTAGAGGTTGGAAAACTACCTTTGTCGACTGATACCCTCTTGCAAAATAAATTCGTGATCCATTTACCAATTGGTTTCCACTAGTATCATAAAGATTACCGGACAAAGAGTTGAAAGAAGTCAAATCTAGGATGGCGTAGAGTGTTGGATCAAACATGTTGCTCGTGCCATACAATGTAATTGTAATATTTGCCTGAGAAGAGTAAGTGATGGCGGTTTGATTAGTATGGTATCCCCCAACTGGAGCTGAAGAAACTAATATTTGCGGGTTGGAGGCTTTTAATACAGATTGCTGCCCTGGCACGACGTAACAAGGAACATCTGGGTACTTGTACGCTATGCAATCATTACCAGCCGTAGTTTCACAGAAAGGTGGTGCGTTAGGGACACATGCGCTAAACTGAATATCATTGTGGAAAGGACCAGAGTCTGGAGTTACTACAATGGTATCATTTCCTTCTCCTTTAACTGTATATATAGTATCAAAGTTGTAGTAAGTAACCAAATTTGCTTCTTGGCTAGCATCTTTGATAGCTCTGTTCATGCTGTTTCGGATTTGAGTTTGACTGATTGACGTGTTGTAAATCCTAAACTCATCCATAAAGCCCTTGAATGCATGCATTCCTTCGCCCCAGAATGGCCAGTGACATAACCACAATCCATTGATATTGTTAAAGTTTGTTTGATATCCTCCGAAAGCTGGAACCGACACTACCAAATCACCGTCAATGTAAAGCTTCAATGTAGACAAGTCATCCACCATCGCAACATGGTACCAGACTCCGTATTTTGCAAATGCATCAATGGTAAAGCTTCCGTTATTTGATAGTTGATCCCAGTTGGAGTAGCCAATTAACTAGGTTAGGAAGGAATTACAGTAGATGCCTGTCCGTTCGGAACCCAGATAGAGTATCTTCCATTACAGAAAAAGCTGTTGGCAAAGTTCAAGTTGTTGTTCAATCCCCGACACCAGGAATTTTGAAAAGAAACTTCTTGATTCCCCAAAGAATAGATTACACCTTCGACGCTGTTTGACAGGTGATAGATCCATGCAGAAACTGTATAGGGACCAGTTATCCCTACTTTGGCAGCATTCCATTTCGGAGCAAACAAGTAATCGTAATTGCCATCGCAAAACAGCATGTTTCCAGCTGGTCCAGGAGAGGTTTTTGCCACAACTGCTGCCTCTATTTGGAAAGAACCAGAGCTGACACCTGCAACACCTTGAACGCTAAAGGTACCTTGAAAATAGTCTTTCTTTGAAATACCAGTCGCGGTTGTTTCAACACTCAGCGGTAAACATAATGGCACTACAGAGCCCACTACAACTTGAGTATTTCCATTCCATAAAGTAACACCAGGTATGGTTTGGTCTAGAGTTAGAATTGTGCCGGTTTGAGTATTGTCAATGTTTTCTTTGGCACATGTTTGTCCACCAAGGTACATGCTTGCCGGGATACCACGATTGACTTTTACACCAACAAAAACAGATTGAATGGGTGCGTCAGAAATATCAACTATAGGTGCGAGCCTCTCTCTGTATTTAGAGTCTGTATCACTGGCTGTAAAAGGAATGCCAATAGAAATATCAAACACGCCTTTGGAGTCTGGAAACACCTGCTTTTGAGAATCAGGATTATCAAAATTCAAGTAACTTACAAGATTTGGTTCATTTTGCGGAACCAAGGGAGCATACATGTGCTGTTGAATTTGTTGCCGAGTTCGTTCAACACTCCATATTCTGACTTCATCGTACCAACCTTCAAACACACCTGGATAAATCGCTTTTCCTAGAATAAGATTTCCTCCTTGAATAAGTAGGGGCCCAGCACTAGGGGTACAGTTTGTAACTTTGTACACATTACCATCAACGTAAATTGTTTTCAAGCCAGTAGAAGAGTTGTAGGATGCGGCATAGTGATGCCAGTTACCATCGTAAAAAGTATTGTATAGATTAGGAGCAGTCAAATCGCCGTTTGTTAGCGTACATACTGATGGCGCGCTTCCATTAAACCCAGTGGTAGTCAAGTCAAGACCATAGTTGTTGTACAAACCAAATGCAAAATAGTTTGTACTGAATCCATCTACAAAGGTAGTAGAGCCTAGAAATCCCCAGCAACAGCTTTTACTAGCACTGCCCATCTTGTCAGGAGACACAGATTTTGCCCATATTTCAACAGTTAGAGACCCTTGGCCATTGCCATTAGTAATTTTATCGCTCCAGGTAGTATCTTTCATCCCACCATGGTACCAGGCATAATTATCTATATCGGTATCTTGCTGCAGCATGTTATTCTGCGCTTTTTCAGTAGCATAGATGTACATTTCCGGTTTGCTGTATAATGCAAACCCACCGCCTATGCCATAACTCGTACTGTTCAATGCCTGTACAGGCAGAATCAATATTAGAAGCATTTGGTAAGCGCGTTCTGACTGCATCAAGATTATAGATATTTTGTCACGCGAGCAGATGATAAACATTACCGCCTAGAGATGCAATATTCTCACCTTAAAATGGATAGTTTAGAACTGGGGGAAACCGCCCAACGTGTGTCTTATGCAAAATCTATTTTTATATTTTACAACAGATATATCGTTTGAGAGCAGCATAGCCGCTTACATCACTAGAAATTGTATCACATGGTTTTCAGTTCCGCGTCAACAGTACTTTATTTTAGGTTCAATTGATCCAAACGTGTTCATTAAAATATCCGCATGGAAAGATACTTGGTATTTTATTCTTTAAGGAATTCTAATTTATTGGTGGCGCTTCGGTTCTCCTGTATGCTCTCAACTTGGCACTTCTACTTCGTTTGTTGTTCTCGATTTCTTCTTGACTAGGAACAACTAGGTTAATAATACTTACCAACGCGTTTAGTTAGTTTTTCAAAGCTTCCCTTATTATTTACTATTGGCTCTCTGTAATACTCCTCTTCTTTTAGTCTGTTTACTTGTCTCCTTATTCTATAGTAACCTTTTGATTTGCTGTAATCATCCATCGTCATTGGTTTGCTATTTATGCAGTTTAAAAAGAACCTTTTAACAAGCCTGTCCTCTAACTGGTGGAAGGACACTATGGTAACCACACCACCAGGCTTGAGCAGTTTTTCAGTAGCCAACAAAGAGTTTTGCAGCTGGTTTAGTTCATCGTTAATGTATATTCGAAGTGCTTGAAAAGTCTTTGTTGCTGGGTGACTTCCTTTCCAATATCTCCCTTTAACATCCATTACTAAATCAGCAAGTTCAGTCGTTGATTCAATCATTTTGGTTTCCCTATACTTGATAATCCTCGATGCAATTTTCTTTCCCAATCGTTCTTCTCCATACTGTATAAATATTTCTGATAGTTTATCATGCGAGTAATTGTTTATGATTGCTTCTGCCGTAATACTGCTGTCTATAGCTGGATCAAATGAATTGATTATGGAATTATCGTTGGGTGAGTAATTATGCATTCGCATATCCAAAGGCCCTGTTCTCCAATGCGAAAACCCACGGATAGGATCATCCAATTGGTTAGAAGATACTCCAATATCATATAATATTCCATCAACTTTATCTTGAACATGTTTGTGTAAATCTCCAAAATGGCCATGAACCGGAATCAATCTTTCATTGTACTTTAGTTTCAGTTCCATCATTCGTTTGATTGCCAAAGGGTCTTTATCTATCGCAATGACTTTACAATCAAAATTATCCAGCAATGCAGAAGTGTAACCGCCTTGGCCAAAGGTGCAATCAACAAACACTTGGTTTTTAGTTTTGTTTAGGAATGAGAGTGATTCTGAAAGCAGGACTGGGATATGTTTGATATTCATTTTTTGCTGATTTTTCAAAAAAAAATAAGCTATCTGAAGGATGGTGTCTAACGAATTTAATACTAAAAACGAACCGCAACAAGAAGAAAATCACCGCCTCTCTATTCATAATTGAATTTTGAACTAATTTGCCTCCTCATGTTACCGCATTGACATACGATGAAGAGCAAGACAAATTTGATTCAAGGAATACTAGAGATAGTGTTTACAAGGTTAAAACAGGAATACTAGAAATAAGGTTTGCAAGGTTAAAACAGGAATACTAGAAATAAGGTTTGCAAGGTTAAAACAGGAATACTAGAGATAGTGTTTATTAAGCTGCTTTTTTGATATTTGCATGAACCTGAATTAAATCCATTTACTTGAGGCTTGCAATCGCCAATAGTCTTTAGCAACAAATCAACTACTTTTTCCTTATTAGCTTCAAAATCCTTTGTAATCTGTGCAATCTGTTTTTGTGTTTCGATTTCGGCGGTTTTTACATTCTCTCCAACATCCCCAGCAAACTCGTTAGTAAAATCTTACTTTCTTTTCATATTCAATAAACTCTTGGTTCTTTACTTTCTTTAAATCTTCAATTTCCTTTTGCGCTTCTTGTCTGGCATCTTTTAATCTTTGAACACGATCTACATTAATATTGGTTACCTATTGTCAATAGGAATTACATGATTTTGCTTTTGCTACTATTTTGGAGGCTTCTTTTTCTGCTTCCAAGAGTGTTTGGATTCCTTGGTTTGATGCCATTTCGCGAATTTGAAAACTTTTAAGCAAGGGATAGAGTTGTATGACCGGGATCAATAAAAGAAATGGTTCGACTCTATGCGGATAAATATGTATCTATTAAGGATGTTACAGACTGCCTATACAAACAAGTTTATAAAACTTGGATACGAGTCAGTTTATAAAACTTGGATACGAGTCAGTTTGTAAAACTTGGATACGAGTCAGTTTATAAAACTAGGTTCCTACTCTGGATAACTACTTATTTGGCTCAGATCAAGTGTAACGAATCATTGTCCTCCATCTTAAATGTGGCCTCCAATCTCATTGATCATCATCGCCCGAGTTGGATCAAGTAGCTGTAGTATATCTAGGATAGCAAAATATACTATAGTTACTGTATCCGAAAAGTTCAACTAATACTGTCATTTTAATTTACAGATAGTGGTATTAGTACATCGCGAAATTATCACACAAAAACTAAAAGTTGAAAACGATCCAGGTAAACATTACTAATGACATTTAAGCTGTTGTCAAAATCTAGGGCTAGGGCTGATGGAGAAAATTCTCCGGAGTGGCGCAGCATTTTTTTTTGTTGAGGAATTGAATATTGAAAATCTTTACACTAAAAGAACAATGTCTCACTGCAAGTTCGAACAACCACGTCATGGTTCCTTGGGTTTCTTGCCTCGCAAGCGTGCCCGCAGATATAGAGGAAAAGTAAAGTCATTCCCAAGGGATGATGCCAAAAAGCCAGTTCACTTGACTGCATTCATGGGTTACAAGGCCGGTATGACCCACATTGTTCGTGATTTGGAAAGACCAGGTGCCAAGATGCACAAGAAGGAAATTGTTGAAGCCGTTACCATCATTGAAACTCCTCCAATCGTTGTTGTTGGTGTTGTTGGTTACGTTGAAACCCCAAGAGGTTTGCGCTCCCTTGCTACCGTCTGGGCTGAACACTTGTCTGAAGACATTATCAGAAGATTCTACAAGAACTTTTACAGAAGCAAGAAGAAGGCTTTCACCAAGTACGTCAAGAAATATCAAGACGGTGGAAAAGCCATTGAACAACAATTGGAAAGAATTGTCAAATACTGCCAAGTTGTTCGTGTTATCGCTCACACTCAAGTTCGTAAATTGAACATTGCTGGACAAAAGAAGGCTCACGTCATGGAAATCCAACTTAACGGTGGATCAGTTGCAGACAAAGTTCAATGGGCAAAGGAACACTTTGAAAAGGAAGTCTCTGTCACTTCCCTCTTCGAACAAGACGAAATGATTGACGTTATTGGTGTTACCAAGGGTCACGGTTACACTGGTGTTACTGCTCGTTGGGGTACCAAGAAGCTTCCAAGAAAGACTCACAGAGGTTTGCGTAAGGTTGCTTGTATCGGTTCATGGCATCCATCCAGAGTAAAGTACTCTATTCCACGTGCTGGTCAAGACGGTTACCACCACCGTACCGAAATGAACAAGAAGATCTACAGAATCGGAAAGGGTGACGACAAGGCTTCTGGTTCTACCGAATTCGACTTGACTGAAAAGAAGATTACCCCAATGGGTGGTTTCCCACACTATGGTGAAATTAACCACGACTGGGTTATGATTAAAGGTTCATGCCCTGGTGTCCGCAAGCGTGCTTTGACTTTGAGAAAGTCCTTGTTGGTCCACACCAAGAGATCTGCTCTTGAACAAGTTTCTCTTAAATTCATTGATACTTCATCCAAATTCGGACATGGTCGCTTCCAATCTTCTGCTGAAAAGGCTGCTTTCTATGGTACTTTGAAGAAGGATTTGTAAGCATATTGCTGAATAAAAAGTACATTTTATTATGTCAATTAAAATTATATTGCGTTCCTAGTAGCTCTGGTGTTTTATCCTCGCTAGATGTTGGAAATTCTCTTGGCATTATTCTAGTCTGTGCGAATTAAAGGTGCCCAGATTTCAAGGAATAATTCCTTTGTCATACATTAGTTCAACCCAAACGTAGGTGGTAAATACAAAAAACTTGCTCCAGGAAATAAGCTTTTTCAATGGAAATTTATTCTTCGCTTCTATCGCAACATACCCATTTAAATTCAGAGCTTTGGCAATAAGCACTGCATTCGCGTTTAACCAGATCTGCTGTTGCTGGAAGCCCATCAGGAATCTTTCCGATTAATTCGCTTCTGTCACAGCATATCCATTTTCCATCTGAACCGATGCAGTAAGCGGAGCAAGCAAGAGTAGCAGAGATTTGAAGCAAGGCAGCGATGATTGGGAATTGCATTTTGGAAATACGTAATATTTCAATCTATTTATAGCTGGAAGACCGTTTGTACTAATAGTACAATGGCTTAGAGTAGGTTACACAATATTACGTGGATATATTAAAGTTGGCTGTCTAAAAGGCTTTCAATATTAGAAAAAGATCACGCTGTAGGACAAGGCGTCTTATTGACTTGTTACGTTAGGCGTATGCCAAGAATGGACGAAAAAATCAGTAATCTGGTGAGAATAATATATGGCGGTCAGCGCCACATTTCCAGTTTTTAATTTCAAATGATTTACTATTGAATAGACTGTCTCAATAACTCCAAAAGAGATCAAACCGTATCGCAAGCAGCTCAATGGAAAATAACAGTTATTTCTGACATTTGGCGCATGAGAAGATGGGTGAGAATGCAATCTTTGTGCTAGTCATAAAAGCCAACCTACCACATGGCATTTGGTGGTACAATCAACAATTTTTTCAACTTTGAAACCCTCCAGTATGACAGTTGAATCATTCGATCGTTCCATTTTTGATAGTCTTCCAATTTCAGGTGATACTTCAAAATTAAAAGCATCTCTTCTGGTAATCACCACAGAACCAGCAACTCTCGTAAATCTTTCATTATCTGAAAATACTAGCGTTATTGTTGTTGGTGCAAAACTAGAAGGATTTGTTTCTACCCCAGAACTACCTGGTTTTGATGTTCCATTGTTAGTTGTTAACGCAGAAGACAAGATAATATACAATGGGAATGTTCAGGATGGCATCGATAGTATCAAAATGAATGACCATATCTATGCCAAGATGAAATTTGCACGTCGTGGGTGGCAATCACCAGTTCTAAAAACCAAATTCGATTATTCTTTGGTAACAGATTTGGTATACATGAGCGATATCAAACTGGACAGAACCGCTACTTTACCACGCATTCTGTATATTGAAAGTAGGTTATTATTTACTTAGGATGGTTCAAAAGTTGCTCACCTTGCATCGAAATGTGGCCTAAACTTTGCCAATTGCAAGATGAATGGGGATCCAAGGCTGTTTTACTCACCATATCCAGAGATATTCCCAAGAAGGAAGATTTCAGTGATATTTTAGAGTCTTTGCAGGGGATTGATCATGGCAGGGTGATGAAAGCTGTTGATTTGGATGGAAAGTTTGAAAAATTCCAGCAACAAAGTGAGTTTATGGGTTACCCTTCTTGTTTCATAGTTATTGATGGAGTAATTGAGTATGTTGGAATTTCCAAGCCAAAAAGTTTTGAACTTGTAAGAGAAGCAATCAAGCTGCTCAAATAAAGAGAATTCGTTTTTAACTTTCAAGACGCGTTTGATAATGGATGCAAACATAAGAACTAGCTCACAGCCAATTTGGATAAAGAAAGTTGGACAATCTGGAATCGGGTTTCCAATAACGGTTGGCTTTGGACTCTTAAAGGGATAAACAATAATGCCTCTGTCATCTGACATTGAATGACATCACTCTGTCTGATCTTCCAACACTTTAGTCAAGGAAAAACTTTACACAGCGTCCAAGTTTGCCAATCTTTCTCAAAAGAAAAAGCCAAAACTCATTCGCTGATGGGTGCTTTTCCAAGAGACTAGAATCTCGACTAATATATTTTACAATAGTTTTTATCTTTGTAACGTTCAGTTCTAGTTTTCTGATTCTGTTGTATCTCTTGGCATTCTTTTACTACCTGATTTCAAGGGACATTAATTTAGTCATATGAGCAAGTGACTGAAAGAAAATGGCTACCAATTTAGCCTCAACAGATCTGAAATTGATTCATCCGAATGTACTTCTAATATTTCCTATGGCAATATAATAATGTAGCCTCAATCATTAGCTAGCTCACGATACTCTGCATTTAACTGCAAGACACATCTATCTTGAGTACAATTCTAATATTCTACAAATGGTGATCATCTACTGGCATTTTTCAGTTTCAAATCCATAATACCTCTTTTTAAAGGAGTTGCGAACGATGCGCTCAATCAAACCACATGGAATTGTCAGTTGGACAAGTGACTAAAAAACTGTGGAAAATAACAGGAACTATAGGCTCAATTATAAATGTAGATGATTTCAAGTTCAATATAACGGAAATAACAGTAAATATCTATTGAGGTGAATATGAGAGTTTCAATTAGACAACGGATTCTGATATCTAGAATAAAGGATTGGTTGATACAGAGAATGAATCCGCATGCCGTCTGTTTAGTTGGCCAGTCATAATCATTTCATTCTTATCATACGGCTTTGACACCAAATTCGTGCACGGTTGATTACGCCGTCCTGGGCACTTGGACAATGGAATAGCGTATTTCAACAAAATTCCATGGTTAAACAGTCGGACATACTGGATAAAAACAAACCAAATTTACTAACCGTAGCGGTGTTTTGGTTTGATTTTTTGTCAACCAAATTGACTTTACTAAAGAGCGTTTTGTGAAACCACGATATACCCGTTTTGGACTCGGACCATGGTGCTTAACTTGTGTTGGCAATAAAAACAAAGCGAATTCAATTCAAATTGATAGATTACACGACTGAATTAATCAAAGTTTATTTTACAAAGTTTTCCTAAAGTCCATTCGTTAACTCTGGATTTCAAGCTGAGTTTCAATCAAAGAGAATTTTTTCAAAGGCCCCTGAACCCCCACCGCGGTTTCCTATTTAAACCTCAAGTTTCTTTAAGGCTGTAATGTTCTCTTTGTTGGTATCTTTGGCAGCAGCCCAAAGCCTAAACTACAAAGCGTCACTGGCAATTAATCAAAATCTGTATAGTGATTGTTCTTCATGGGGATGTTCGCTGACTTCACCTTCCAACAAATACTTTGCAATGATGCAACATGATTGTCAATTTGCTATTTACAGCTCTGGAAATAATGTTCAGGCATTCAAGGCGCCTTCGTATCTTGGTGATGGACACAAATGTTTCTTGGCTCCACAAGCAAATGGACAGTTGGCTGTCTATCAAAATGCCACTGGAACTCCAGCAGTGGTTTATGCTTTCAACAAAGCACCTGCCACACCAGCTGCTTCCTATTCTTTAAACATGCAAGATGATGGAAACTTGGTATGGAGCGATAACACAGGAAATATACTGTGGTCTGTCAAGCCAGTTACACCATTATACACTGTCACTTCTCCTTCAGCTCAATACAACTCAGTTATGAATTCTGGAAGCACTTTGAACGGGGACTGCAACTCTTTTGGATGTGGAATTCAATCACCAAGCGGAAATTACTTGGCCATATTGCAACACGATTGTATTTTCGCCATCTATACTTCAGATATTAAAACTCAATTGTACAAGACCAACACTTATCAAGGTGGGCAACCAAAATGCTTTTTGGCTGCACAAACCAACGGACAATTAGCCGTTTACAAAACTGTTAATGGCGTACCTACCAGTTTGCTTGTACTGAACCCAAATACTCCAGCAAAGACTGATACTTATACCTTGACTCTTGGAAACGATGGAAATCTTATTTGGGCTGATAGCAAAGGCAATCCTGTGTGGTCTGCCTTACCTATTGTTGTTCCAACTGCTACTGCTGTCCCAAGCGCTACTGCTGTTCCAAGTGCTACTGCTGTCCCAAGTGCTACTGCTGTTCCAATTACTACTGCTGTCCCAAGTGCTACTGCTGTCCCAAGTGCTACTATTAGTGCTGCCCCTTCAACTGTTCCAACTGTTGCGCCAAGCAATCTCTACAACATTACCAATCCATCTGTATATTTTGTTACCACTATGCAAAGTGGAACCACATTAAACAACGACTGCAAATCAGGCGGTTGTTTCTTGGCTTCTCCATCTTTCCAATTCAAAGCGTTCATGCAAGCAGACTGCAAGTTTGTATTGTACAGTACTAACCCTTACACAAGTGTTTATGCCCAAAACACTTGGCAAGGAGCTGGACACACCTGTTATTTAGCTGCACAAACTAACGGACAAGTTGTTATTTATAGAGCTGATCCTGGTGTTCCACCAAGAGCTTTATGGACTTCAAACCCTGCACCAGCTGTTCCTGCTGCAAGCTACACATTAACTTTACAAGAAAATGGCTCTCTTCAATGGGCTGATAATACTGGAAATGTATTATGGAGCTCTCCAAACCAAGTTGTTTATACTCCAAACACTTTGGAACAACCTGCTGGGTGTCCTGCAAAGCCATTCCTTCCGGATCAGAGAAGTGTTTGTCCTGGAAACACCACTACTTATGAACAGTGTTATAATGCTGGATGTTGTTGGGATCAGCCACCAAATGGTGTATTTGCAATCAACTGCTACATTAGTACCAGCAATGTCTGGTTTGGTACCCCTGGAAGCGATCCTGGTGTAACTACTCCTGTTACTGTTGCAAACCCTGGACAATATGATCTATTGGCCACTGGACCAGTCACTCCATTGGGTATTGCCCCAATTCCTACAACAAACGAAGTTTTGTTGTTGGAAAGAATTTCTTATGGTTGGTGGAGCGTATACCACTCTTATTCATTCAACCCAGTTACCTTGGATTTCACACCAAAGCATCCATACACTGATATTTTCTGCAGCGGTGGTGTCATGTTATCAGATGGTTCTGTATTAAACATTGGTGGATGGACTGGTGATCCTTCTTTGAGAGGTATCCGTTTCATTTCCCCTCACGGTGACTGGAGACAGGATATGTCTGTTATGCAACTGCAAAAACCTCGATGGTGTAAGGTTAGTGTTAATTATAGATCCTTCTGCATTAATGTTACCAAATGGTCAAGCATGGGCTGTCGGTGGTTCTCCTGATGCAACTGCTGGCACTAATGAACCAACCGTTGAAATTTTACCAAACTTTAACAACGACCCAATAATTACTGTCCAGCTGTTGGTAAAAACCAAAGGCGCCAACTTGTATCCATTTGTTTACTACATTCCTGCTGACGCCAACCAAGCTTCTTCTTCAATCTTCTTGTTGGCAGGTTATCAATCGCAATTGTTTGATCCAAAAACATTTGCTCCTCGTGATTCTTTACCAAATATTCCATTCAAAGGTCCAAACACTGAAGGAAGATCTTATCCATACTCTGGCTCTTCAGTCATGTTGCCACTTGTTGCTGACAAGAACAACCAAAACCCTCCTATGCAAATCATGATTTGTGGTGGATCAGATGGCACTACTGGATTGGATACTTGTGTTACTACCACTCCTTCTTTGGGTGCTAACGCTGTATGGCAAATGGAGACCATGCCAATCCCTAGAGTATTAGGAGATTTGGTTGCTCTTCCTGACCAAACCGTCTTGTACATTAACGGCGCTACTCTTGGTAAAGCTGGCTTTGGATTAGGTAAAGCTGCAGCCTTGAATCCTGTTCTTTACACTCCTTCTGCACCTGCTGGAAGCAGATTCACCATCTTGAATGCAACTTCTGTCCCTCGATTGTATCACTCTGAAGCAATGTTAATGCTTGATGGACGTGTTTTGGTTATTGGATCTACACCAAACCAAGATTCAATGGATGATCCAACTTTGACTGTGCACATCAATGAAAAGAAGATTGAAGCATTCTCTCCACCATACTTGTTGAACGGTGTAACTGCACCACAAATCTTATCTGTCCAAGCCTCAACTTGGAACTACAACACTGCGTACACTATTACTGCCACTATCCCATCTGGAAATACCGGTGGAGTAACTGTTAGCTTGATTAACCCTGGATTCAGTAATTATTGATTAACTCTAGTCACTCATAACAACCACATGGGTAACTCCCACTATGTCTTGAACGTGGTCTCTATTGTAAACAACGGAAACAGCTACACTATTACTGTTCAATCTCCAATCAGTGCTGAAGTCGCACAACCTGCCTATTACCATTTATGGGTAGTTGATAATGGCAAGCCTTGTGCATTGGCACAATGGGTAAACTTGGCTGGAAATGTTGTTACTTGGCCAACAATTCATTAAGTTCATAAATAGAATAAAAAGATTTACACTTATTTACTTGATTTTTTGGCATACAGTAGCAGTTCATCGTATTCCTTTAGAATTCGTTCTTGTATTTCCAAAGGAACCGAGTACCTAACTTGATCATCAATTTTAGTTTCGTTAGATTTGCCCTTCATGTAATTCGATACAGCTTTCGTAGAAGCGTAACCGCCAGCCCCAGTCTGGTAAATCAAATCCATGGTTCCAGCAATTGGTTTTGAAATGATTGAGACTGATCCTTGAACGAAACCTTTACCAAACCCAATTATTCCATCCTGCTGAGCGCCTTTGATTGGCTTTACAAAGAAATCAGTAATTCCTTCTCCCAATCCAATTGCAAGGGATTTTGAACCTTCGTATACACCTTCTCCTATACCTCGAACAACTTTACGTTTTTCAAAGTGTTCGTTGGAATCGACCATTGCATTTGCATGCTTGAAACCATCACCGATAGCACCTACTACCTCCCAAGTGCCCTTTAATGGATGATACACAGAGGATCCAACAGCTTTTGCCATACCTTTGCTGATTTCTTTAGTTGCTTGAGTTTTACTCTTTGCTCTTCTTGCTCTTTCGATTCCTCGCTTAGTATGTTTGACAAATCCAGTGACACCTTTGATAGACTCCACAGTCAAGGAGTATCCTCCACTCATTGCAGAGTCGACAATATCTTCTGGAGCTGCTTGTATGTCCCAATGCTTGCATTTGTAAAGGGACAAGTCCTTCTTTTTAATCTTTCCTGATTCCAGTAAAACACTGAATTAACATATAGTACCTTGCAGCTATTTCGCAAACTTTGATACCGGCATTTTTAATATAGTATATTGCTAGTTGGCCAGGAAGGAAATCGCATACCATGTCTAATATAGGGAGCTGCTTATGGAAAGATTTGACACCTGCCTTTACTCCACATTCCTTGTTCATTTCGTTCCCCAATTTCTCTGCATTCTTTGTAATTTCTTCACTTGTCGCAAATTTAAGCGCTTCTGCGAGGTTGTCTGCAGTTAGCTTTTTGTTATGGATTGGCTCAGGACCAACCCTCATTCTAGCAATCATAGAACCCCAGAACGGTTGATCGCCAAAGAACGGAACGACAATGGTTGGCTTGCCTTTCAAAAGTCCGGCAGCTGTAGTTCCTGCACCTCCGTGATGGCACACAGCAGATACTTTGGTAAACAGCCAGTCGTGAGGACAGTTTCCAATCATGTAGATGTTTGAAGGTACGTTGTCGGTCCCTAGCCCTCCCCAGCCTTTAGACACTATCGCTCGCACGCCAGCCTATTGTTAACTTGTCCTCACCTTTTCCACAGCGCTGAATATCAGTTTGGTCAGTTTATCAGGATCGTCGACCACAATAGATCCAAAGCCAATATACACTGGCGGCGGACCCGCATTCAGAAACTGAACCAGATCGTCTGGCGGAGTATAATTGGAAGCCAGATCCAGGAAAAAGAATCCACATACATCAATATGACTCCCCCAGTCTTTCGGTTTGGGAATCAAGTTTGGCGACCAGCAGTAAGTATGCGGTACTTTTAATTCAGACATTAGTGAAGGAGCCTGTGTGACAGAGATTCCTCGCAAATCCAGAGTCCTTTTACGAAAGTGATTAATCAAATCTCCTAATCCACTCCAAGTTAGTGTTTCAGTGACTCTATAAGACATCTTGTTGACCATACCCACTTGTCCAGCAGAATGATCTACTTTCACCAGAGGGTGTGGAAATTCTACGGTTGGTGACCAAGGCATTGTAAAAAATATGTGAAGCTAAATTAGAAACCATTTACGGGAATCATTAGTTTTTCTGCACAATGAATGTGCCCAAACGATGGTGGATTAGCAATAATTGCTTGGGCTACAAACGGTTGCCCTGATACTTCATCAGGTTCTACACAGGATTTCCAAGTACTTTCTAAAATGCCAGCAATCATATCTCGTTTCTTTTGAATTTCACCTTCTTTAATGGAATCCAAACCAGGCAACAGCCCAGGGTTCTTTACCATATAAGCCATTAGTAATGCCGGGTCTCCAAACAAAGGATAAAACTCTAGCCCGTTTTCAGTAACAAATTTTCGAAAGGTTTCATGTGTAGCCAATCGAACTCTATGTCCATATCGTTGCAGTTCTTTGCCAAGTGCAACGAATGGCTGAACATCTCCTCTTGAGCCAACTATTTGAATAACTATATTTAGGTATGGTGCTTGATGGTCTTGGGATACTTCATCTCCATTGACAGAGCTGGCAACTGAAGATTGATTACTTGAAGCACTTCTCGAAGTAGGACTGGGATCAAAATGAATCACCAATCTTTCTTCTTCTAATTTGGCATTAAATTTGGTTACTTTATCGACTAATCCCCCAGATTTCTTTACTCTCCAATGGATATACTCCAAAGGAGTAGCAAATGACCCTGAAGAATTTGGTGCTACGCTTTTATCATTTGCTCTGGTGATTTTTACTTTCTTTTTCCAGGTAGGATTTGTATCTACGACGTATTCTACAAACTTGTCTACAAAAGTGCGACAGTTATCCCAAAATGCATTGTACGAGACGTGTTTCACTGACCAATTTATACAATAGTCACTTGCCTCTTTTGCCGTCTTTGCAGTTTCCCCAATGTAAAATAGCCTGTTTTTGGGATTCTTGCGCACCCATTCCTCGCAAATATTTGGCGAGTTTTCAAACTCTTGGACTTTGGTAATTAATCCTCTGGTTACTTTAGTATTGTCTTCAGTCAAATCAACTACTATTATGGAAATTTACTTTCATATCTCGTTGTAACTCTTTCCCATTCAATAACTACAAACACGTGTATTGCTCTGTTATCCCCAAAGAGACCCTTTTCAATATACACTGCAGTGTCGGCCAAGAGTCCTGGCTTTACCAGTGGCGACAAACCTATATATACTTTGAATGGTGAAACGCGATTTCTCCTTGGGAGTGGAGGAGGAAGATCAATATATGGCGGTAATGCCTCCTCTTCATCCAGCACATTGCTAATGCTACTCAATTGCTTTTCGCTTGAAGACATTAAGCAAAATATTTGTAAAAATCCAATAGGTGGAAATAAAATAACAATGGGATGACCAAATCAACTCTATAAGGATTAAATATATTAAGAATTACAGTTGCGCTTCTTTTCTCAAACGTTCCATTGTAGAATCGTATCCTTTTAGGATTCTGTCATATATTTCTGGAGGGACGGAATATAGCATTTCGTGGTATATTTGTTTCTCTTCTGTTTTCACTAGATCTTTGCCTTTATAGTGATTAATTGCTTTTTTGGAGCTTTGATATCCACCATTACCAGTATGGTAGATAAAATCCAACGTACCGGCAATTGGCTTTGTGACTAGTGATACAGTGCCTTGGGCAATACCTTTGCCAAATCCTTTCAGTCCTTCGTGCTGAGCACCTTTAATCGGTTTGATGAAAAAGTCTCCAATACCTTCGCCAATCCCTGTCGCCAGAGACTTTGATCCTTCTAATGCACCTTCAGCAAAGCTTTTCACAGATTTCCGTCTTTCAAAGTGCTCGTTTGAATCAACTTTAGCTGGTATATGTTTAATTCCATCGCTCATTAAACCGAGAAACTTCCAGCCGCCTTTCACAGGATGATAAATCGACGATCCAACACCTTTTATGAACCCAACACCAAGCTCTTTAGAAAATTCTGCTTTTGATTTGGACTTTCTTGCTTTATCTATGCCCTTCTTGTTGTGCTTTACAAACCCTGAAACACCTTTTACTGTTTGTGATGTGATTGCATATCCACCAACTAGTGTAGATTCAAAGATATACTGTGGTGTGGTATCAATTTCCCAGTTTTTCCATTTATAGGGTCTCAAATCTTCTTTTTTGATCCTACTGGCTTCTATCAACACACTGGATTAGAAATTACCTACCTGGCAGCGACATCTCCTATTTTGACGTTTGCATTCTTTACATAATAAATAGCCAATTGTGAAGGAAGGAAATCACAGGTCATGTAGTTTACAGGCAATTTTTTATGGAATGATTCAACACCTGCTTTTACACCGTTTTCAGATCGCATAGACACTCCAAGAACTTCGGCATTCTTTGTAATTTCTTCACTTGTCGCAAATTTAAGCGCTTCTGCGAGGTTGTCTGCAGTTAGCTTTTTGTTATGGATTGGCTCAGGACCAACCCTCATTCTAGCAATCATAGAACCCCAGAACGGTTGATCGCCAAAGAACGGAACAACAATGGTTGGCTTGCCTTTCAAAAGTCCGGCAGCTGTAGTTCCTGCACCTCCGTGATGGCACACAGCAGATACTTTGGTAAACAGCCAGTCGTGAGGACAGTTTCCAATCATGTAGATGTTTGAAGGTACGTTGTCGGTCCCTAGCCCTCCCCAGCCTTTAGACACTATCGCTCGCACGCCAGCCTATTGTTAACTTGTCCTCACCTTTTCCACAGCGCTGAATATCAGTTTGGTCAGTTTATCAGGATCGTCGACCACAATAGATCCAAAGCCAATATACACTGGTGGCGGACCCGCATTCAGAAACTGAACCAGATCGTCTGGCGGAGTATAATTGGAAGCCAGATCCAGGAAAAAGAATCCACATACATCAATATGACTCCCCCAATCTTTCGGTTTGGGAATCAAGTTTGGCGACCAGCAGTAAGTATGCGGCACTTTTAATTCATGTAATAATCTAGGTGCGTGGGTAATAGGTATTCCATGCAGCCCAAGCGTTTTCTTTCTGAAATTATTGATAATATCTCCTAATCCACTCCAAGTCATTGTTTCTGTCACATCATACGACATTTTGTTGTAAGAACCAGAGTGGCCACCAGAATAGTCAACGTTAACTAGAGGATGAGGGAACTCTACTGTTGGCGACCATGGCATAGTAAAATAAATATGCAACTATGGTTAATAAAAAGTACAGGAATCATTAGTTTTTCTGCACAATGAATGTGCCCAAACGATGGTGGATTAGCAATAATTGCTTGTGCTTCGAATGGTAAGCCAGTCACTTCGTCCGGTTCAGTGCAAGACTTCCAAGTACTTTCTAAAATCCCAGCAATCATATCTCGCTTCTTTTGTATTTCCCCCTGTTTAATAGCATCGAACCCAGGTATTAACCCAGGGTTCTTTACCATATAAGCCATTAGTAATGCCGGATCTCCAAACAAAGGATAAAACTCTAGCCCGTTTTCAGTGACAAAAGTCCTGAACGTTTCGTGTGTAGCTAACCTTACTCTGTGACCATATTTCTGCAATTCAATTCCTAGAGCTACAAATGGTTGCACGTCACCTCTAGATCCAACAATCTGGATTACTATATTAAGACATGGAGCTGGATGGGAGTGAATTTCTTCATCTCTTAAACTACTCGTTGGAGAAGTACGGCTACTCTCCAATGTAGTTGTTTTGGTAAATTCCACCATTAAACGGTCATCTTCCACTCTTGCATTGAACCCTTTTGTATTCTCTAAGAGCAACTGAGTTTTTTTGAATTTCCAGTCGATATACTCTAACGCTGAAGAAAATCCATAGGAATTTTCAGGTATCACCAAGTCACTGGTACTGGTGAGCTTTACTTTAGTCTTCCAAGTAGGATTGGTGTCTGCAATAGTTTCGAGGAATTCGTCAACAAACAAGCGAGAGTTTTCCCACATTGGAGTGTTATTGGAATGATCTTGACTCCATTTGATACAAAACCCACTCGCATCTTTTGGTGATTTCATTGTCTCTCCAATAAACATGAGTCTGTTCCTTGGATTCTTTTGGATATAATCGTCCATAAAATGATAGCTGTTTTCGAATCCGCCAACAGTTGAAATTAGCGTTTTAGAATTCTTTCCACGTTTATCATCGTTCAAATCAACTATATTAGTGTAAATTACCCTCGTATTTTGTAAACGAGTTTTCCCATTCGATGATACAGTACAAATGGAAATTTCTGTTGTCTGTAAAGAGGTCTTTATCAAAATATCCGATTGATTCCGCAAGTTTGCTTGGCTTGTAAATAGGCATTATCCCAACGTACATCTTGAACGGAGGCATCTTTCGTCTTGGAGGAAGCGGTGGTGGAAGATCGGATTTCTCGTCCAGGTCAATCTTTTCCAATTCCGCTTGGTACTCTGGTAAATCCTCTGATGAACTGTGAGAAGAAACCGTCATGGAAATATTACTCATTCCTGTAAAAGCTTTCACGGTCCTTTTTAAATCAATTTTTTCCGCCACAGCACAGCATTTTTTGGCTCTTTGTTTCACTCATGTTACAGCTGTTATGTTTAGTTCTTGTGACAGTCCACGCTACATTTGGACTGCAGTATGTTTTACAAACCGGAAAGGTTTTATTCCCTGAATGGAACGTGAAAAAGTGGGAACAAGTAGATGACTCTATAAGAGGAGGCAAATCAGTCTCGCATCTATCAGGAAATAAGACTGTACTATTTTATGGCAATGTAGATACGACGACACTTGGCGGCGCGGGGTAAGATTCAACTCAACTAGGTTTGCATCACAAAGGTACACGTTTGATGAACCAATTGATGCCAGTAAATACAGAGGAATCAAACTCTCCTTGGGCAAATACGACTCTAAAGAATACTCTTTAAACCTATTCCCTGAAAAATACATTGACAGGGGAGATGGCAGAAAAGCCAGCCAGCTTAATTTTAAAATGCGCTTCTACCCTGAAAGCGTCTTGTATTTTTGTTGGGACGAGTTTAAAGGCAATTACCGTGGGAAAGAGACTAGTGATAGATTAGATCCGAAAAGAATTCACGGGTTGTCTATCATGATGCAGTCATTCTTTGACCAGCAAGATGGAGACTTTGAGCTTGAACTTGAATCAATTTCATTTTTTTAATATACTGTTTTGTTACCAAACTGGGATTCCATTTTAAAGAGCTTGTTATGTTTGTTCAGGGAACTAGAGTTTTTCTCGATTGGATAGCTCAGGGACATGATGATACCTGATTGATTATTCAGGCTCTGATTATTCATTTCATATTCTAATTTAGTTTGTTTCTTTGGAAGAGCCTGAGATAGCCCATCAGTTGAACATGAAACTGATTATCAAAGAAGGGACTAGAAAAATATGAGAATGCGAGTATAAACCACTATGAGAGAATACGAGTGTAATCTACTATGAGAGAATACGAGTATAAACCACTATGGGAGAATACGAGTGTAATCTACTATGAGAGAATACGAGTGTAATCTACTATGAGAGAATACGAGTATAAACCACTATGGGTAAACACAACTCTATGAGGGTTATTACAATAAAAAAGAGTTACAAAAAACATTTAAACAGAAAAAGCCAAGTGACAACATCTTGTATTTTATTAAGATTAAAGGCTTAGGCATCCTGTCCAACAAACTCACCATACTTTTTAACCAAAGCATCCCATTGGACTTTTTCATCAACCAAATCTTTAATTGCTTCAACAACTTGGTCTTTGGTTGCTCTAAATTGCTTGGTAGTGTCTCTTTCACGAAGAGTTACAGTGTCATCTTTAAGAGTTTGGAAATCGATTGTGATGGCAAATGGTGTACCAACTTCATCGTTACGGGCATAACGACGTCCAATGGCTGAAGATGAGTTGTCGACTTTGTTGGAAACATTTGCGTGCCGCAGCTTTTGAACAAGCGATTTAATATGTGGAACAAAGTCGGCATTGTTTGAAATAGGAATAACAAGCGCTTTTGTTGGTGCAATAGCAGGTTTGAATTTTAATACACCACGTTGTTCATCTTCTTCACGAACATAGTAGGAATGTTCAAGCAAAGAGTACACAATACGACCAATACCAAACGATGGCTCAATAACATTAGGAACATACTCCAAAACTACATTAAAATATTTTTACCATTAATAGTTTCAGTCTTCATTCCAATGGTAACCATTTCACTAGTGATTTCATACGACTTTCCATCAGCAGCAGTAATCGATGCCTTTCCATCTTTTAATTTTTGTTCAAATTCTTTAATATCAGCTTCCTTCATTGACAATAAAGCTTCTTGAACAGTCTTGGCGTCCTTTTTGAAGACAGGCCCAAACTTGGACTTTTGAATTTCTAAAGCCAACTTTGTTGTAACAATTGGTTCTGGAAGAGTATCTCTGGCAATCAATTTTTCTCCAGTCTTTTTGGTGTGTGCAGTCAAGTCATAAGCAGAACGGTCAGCACATCCAACACATTCAATCCATCCATAACTGCTTTTGATATCAGCATCCCAACAGTCAGAAGAGTAATGAGCTAATTCATTAGCCATATGCTGACGGAATCTAATTCTATCAGCATCAACACCAATTCTAATCAAGAACAAGTAAATTCTAGCCATAAAGTATCCAAGTGTTTCATTGTTTACAGTTCCGTTTTTGACAGCTTCTCCAATCTTTGTCATTTTTGGTCCTTCAGCAGCAAGTTGAGCAGCAGCAGAATACAATGGCAATTCCAAATTTTCAACTTCATCGAATCTATCATGATTCTTGCGATCAGGGTGAACATAATGTTCAATTTCAGCCATAGTGAATTCTCTAACACGAAGCAATCCTTGTCTAGGAGAAATTTCATTACGGAAAGATTTACCAATAGACGCAGATGCAAATGGCATTTGTTCATTGTTGGATTCCAACAATTTCTTGAAATTCAAAAAGTGACCTTGGGCAGTTTCTGGTCGCAAATATCCCTGGAATTGCCCAGTAGGACCAATTTGAGTGTCAAACATCAAATTGAACAAGACAGGTTCGGTAACTGGGTTTCCAGTAGGAGCACGAATATCCAAATCCTTGAACAGTTTAACCAATGATTCGCCTTGATAATTATCCAACTAAATTAGAAATATAATACAGTTTCAAGAACCATTTCATAGTGCGCTTTAGTTTCTTCAGTCAATGGTTCAGCAGGCTTTTGTCCCTTTGGCTTTTTTGCGTCACTTTGCAATCCCAATTTCAAATTTCTATCTTCTTCCAAACGCTTTCCTAATACTTCCTTTACCAAGTGATCAGCTCTGTAAATATCACCAGTAACGGAATCAGTGACTTTGTAATCAGCGAATTTTTCCACATGACCAGAGGCTTGGAATACAGCTTCAGGAGTCAAATTGGTGCATTCAACTTCAAGCATATCTTCTTCAAGGACAAAGTGCTGTCTCCACAAATTCAAGATATTTGTTTGTATGGCACATCCAGGAGGTCCATAGTCATACAGCCCAGCGATACCACCGTAAATTTGGAAAGAAGGAGCGTAAAAGAATCTCTTTGTAAGCAATGCTTCCAATGCAGCTCTGTCGAATGGCTTTACTTTTGCCTGTTCATCTTTTAGCTGTGCCTTCAATGAGAGCAAGGTCTGAATCAACGGCTCCAATTCTTCCTTGGACATTTTGGCTTGTTTGGCTTTTTTCACTATGTCAGCTTGCTGAATGATTTTGGCTTCAATTTCGTCTGTGGTTGGCATTGCCAGATTTGAGAGAAATTTTTTTAATTTAGCTCCAAGATGATTGGGTAGAGTCATCCGTCGCACAAAGTGGAGATGAAGCCCACCTCTTGTTATTACATTTGATATTAGAGGCATGGAAAAGGGAATTTTAACTTTAATTGAGTTTGTCAACTATAATTGAGTTTTAGTAAACTTTAGTGTGAAAAAATTGAAAATCTGAATCCAACTTTTTAAAAGAAAAATAATTTCAAACCAATGTTGGTACATCCAGTCTGCTGGTGCTTTGGATCACAAATCTTCTTGAGTGGAGATTATGCACTCTACTCTTTAGATGAAGGATAACTTGACGGAGGATAACTTGATGATGGATAACTTGACGGAGGATAACTTGACGGAGGATAACTTGATGATGGATAACTTGACGGAGGATAGACATCTCCCATAGAGGATGTGGGTTGATAAAGGATCTGCTTAGATGGTAGGTAGTAATCAATAGGTTGTTTTAGCAGTATACGGAATAGCAACTGATAGGGTGCATGAAACTAGATGTAGTAGTCTGTTCCCAGATTATAATATCCTTGGTTCAGATTATCTCTTTTGCAAAGTGTCTAGCCAGATTTATGCAACAATAGACAATATTCAAAATATGAAATACTGTCAAAATGATTGGGCATTACTTTCCAATATTCTGCTCCAACAACAATTGAATTGATGTACACTCAAGAGTAATTGTGTACTCTGGAAATAAGTATGTGTGTACAATGGAAAAATCATCCGATGTGGTAGTCGTCATTCTTCACTCCTAATGGGCCAAGATCAAAAAATTCCCACAATTCCGATTAAAGCGTTGGCCAAACAAGATGCGAAGTTTAATGTGGTTGGCATTTCTGTTCAATTACCAGACATTGTTACCCAAGAAGTGGAACAAACGCAAACCAATAGAGAAAGCGTGACGAGGACCAAACCAAGGAAATCGAATAGTGCCAATTTAGACTTGACACTTGCCAGCGACCAAATAATGAGAAAAGAAAGGGAAGAGAAAAGTGCCAAGAAAAGTGGGCAGAAAATGGCCCAGTCCAAAACCTCTCAACCAAATATTCTAGAATTACCCCCATTAACAAAAAGTAATTCTAGAAGCTCTCAAGATGATAATCAATTGGTTACAGAAACTTCTCTTGATATAACGCGAATCAGAAAGAAATCTCTAGAAAAACAAGAAATCAAGCCAGAAAATTCTCTTCCACTTTCTGTTTTAGCCCAAAAACAGTATGATATTGGTAAAGAAAGAAAGCCTGGAGCAGAAAGCTCAAATGATATTCTGAAAGGAAAACGAAACAGAAAACCGTCTTTGAGATCCAATATAAGTGATTTATCAATTGAAGAAACGGCCGAAACTACTGATGGTTTTGAAAATCAGAAAAGTGATACTTTAAAGAAAGGATTAAGGAGAAACTCTTCCTCTGAAAGCTCAGATTCTCAAAGTAAATCAAGTATGTATTCAATACAAAGCAGAAGAGGAACAAGTATAAATAATATTGGAGAGAGAACGAGATCTCATTCAGAAAACAGCAGTGAATCATCCATCAATATTAGAGCTAGCGAAACAAGAAGGGGTAAAAGAAGCACAAGAGATTTTGGAAAGGATAATTCTTCTAGTATAGACAGTTCAATAGATTCTCGAACTAGTGATAGTGGAACTGGGTATCTCGGCGTTATTCTACAAGATCTGACGGAAGATGATGATGTATCTTTTCAAACCCCTCCCAAACCGTTAGTGTACCGACATAGAAGAAGGCATACCATAGATAATGTTGAAGCAGAAATACAAACTTCGACTCCAGACAATTTAACGCTGGATGATTTGATTAAAATACAAAACAGGTTGAATGAAAAGTCACAGCTCTCAATGAATCCGATAATAGAGTCAAGCTCAGCTGCTGGTATATCAGACAAGAATTCTGAAAATAAAAGAAAAGGCTTGGAAAACAGGGTTAAAGGAACAACAGAATATTCCAGCTCAAGTTTATTGAAACCTAGAAAACTGTCTATATTTTCAACAGAAAAGATTCCAGAAATTCAATCCAATTCAAAGATGGATGAAATCGAGAGTGGAGAGCCAACACCAAGAAGTACGTTTATGAGCAATAAAGTTACTACTAGACCGAGATCAAGCTCAAATAAAGAGAGTTCAACGGGAAAAGACGCTAAATTGTCCTTGGTTCCCACTGAACCCAAAAATCAACTTGGAAATGAACGAGCACAGGAACATAAACAATTAAAAGTATTTGGACTTTCTACTGAAACTGGTATTGACTCAGCCTTTTCTTTTGCAAGACCTATTGGTACCAAACTCGAAGGTTAGTCTGAATTAATGTAGTGCCAAATACAAGGGATTCTACAACTAAAAGGAATCAAGGTATCATAAACTCAGAGTCTCTTGCTTTTGAGGGTAAGTTTATATTGATCAAGTTGCGTCAAAAGACTGTTTAGGTCAGAGGAGTTCCGTCACAACCAATTCGAAAATCGAAACCCCACCAGAAGCAAAGAATAAGAGAAAGAGTTTGAGAGCTTCCATCAAGGACGAAATCCATCATGTACTAACCAAACACTCGAAACTACTGTCAAGGTTCAGGAAGCCAAAACTGCCTGAAGTAACAATTAAAGTTACAAAAGATGCAACCCTACAAGAATCAACGTTTTTAAATTGGCTCCGCATCTACCACTGTATCAAATTAGTCAAATGCGTTCGAAATGTATATAAAGCAATATCAAAACGAAACCATACCAAGATATCTTCAATACCCATACGAGATAACGGCTCATTATCGTACGTGCTGAAATCAAATGTTGTTGTTCCAGATCCAAATTTTGTCGAACAAGTACAGTCTTTGCTTAGAGAACCTAAATTCAAAAGGAGCAATGAGGCAGTTGAAAAATTGGAAATGCTGTTGCGAATTAGAATGCCAGGGTTCTCCAAATTTCCTCTTGCAGTACGGTTTTTCCTATGCCAAGCCATCACCCTTGAACATTATGACAAGGACACAATTCTATTATCGGAAGGTCATACACCTACTTGTTTTTATTTTGTGTTATCTGGACAAGTAGAATTAGTCCGGATTAATGATGGTTACAAGTTTCGGATTGATATCTTGAACTCTGGTTCTGTATTTGGAGAGCAATGTTTGGGCATAAATGCCGAAATTAGGATGTTTACTGCTGCGACTATTGTAGATAGCAAACTATTATATGTATCCAAATGTAACTGGGTTTTAATGTAGACGATTATGCTGATTTTATAACAAAGAAAGAAGACCAAGAGGCGAAATCTCAGATTACGGATACACTGGGTATGTACACCTTCCAGGACTATCAGCCATTCTTGAAAACACTAATTGCACGTAATTTCTTTCACATTTATTCATACACTAAAGGCCAAACAATAGTAGAAGAAGGAAGCCAGTTTAACGAACTACTTTGGATCCTCGATGGTGTATGCAAAGTAACTAGAAAGCTACCATTTCTAAAAACGCAAGGAGTACTAGAAATATCTCAATTTAATCAAATGCGAAACGAGAAATATGTGCAAATCGTGGTTGAAACCCAAGACCTTTCCACAGGAGAATTCTTTCCCAACGTTCCTGAAATACATCAAGGCATACTGACACCAAAAGACATTCAAAAGAATCTGTATGTAGAGTTTTTCCAGAAACTTTACCCAAGCGATCCGAATACTTTTCAAAAGATGGGATTAGTTGCTGCTGGCATGGTGACTATTGCTGCAATCAAATTCACAGACCTTATACCAATGATCAGCAATGACTTTTTGCTAAAGTTAATGAGAGAGCCTTGTGTGCAAATGTATGATATGCGTGAACTACAGCAAAAAATATTGTCGCAGGAAGAATGGAAAGCAACGAAAACTAAAGTACTGCATAATTTTAATCCCAATAACATTTAACTTTTTTTATTCTTCATCTGCTGGTACAGCTTGATATTTGAAATACTTTTTTTTGTTTTTGAACACGTAGAAAGAAATGAATGCTACAAAAAGAACTAGTGGGATAATCAGGAGGTATTCGTACGGAAACCCGGCACTGTGATCATAGACGCCATTGTATGATTCGATGGATACATTTAGTAAACCGCCCATTCCTGCAAAGGCACCTTTCCCAACTGTGTTTCCAGTGAAAGCGAACGACGGAGCGTTAAAAGTACCATCGTATGTTGCTTCTTCAGCTTTGAATAATACGCTATAATCAAATGATATATAATTTTCAAATGAATAGCCATCCATCTTGCTCACAGTAACCTCGCTAATGTTGTGGAATTGAATGTCTTTAAGATTTAATCTAAGCGAGCCATCAAAACCACCATCAGTTACAGAAAAGCTTCCATTCAAGAACGGTAAGTATTTAAAGTAGTAGCTCTGGCCATTTTGATGCCGATAATTGCGCATACTATGATCCTGTGGACCAACAATTCCGTTAAAATTACCATTTACATTTGATGCCTTATAAACTTCAACATCTACATAATTTGGACCGTAATATCGATTTTCAGGGCTTGTGTATTTCATCATTGCTCTAATCAAAGAGTCATAGTCTTTGTTCTTGATGTATTCATCAAAGTTTGGGGCTGATTCTCTAGCTCCATGGAAAGAAAACCCAATGCCAGTGTAGACTTGTTCAGCAGTGAACTTTAACGATCCAGCGGCAGCGAGATAATCCGAAATACCAACTTTTCCATTTCCAGTCCACGCAATATCATCTTTACTGGAAAAATTTGCTTTGAATGCACCATACAGTTGACTCCTAAAGAAATCAAGGTCGACTTGATGAGGAATGGCTACTTGGAAAGGTGTATATATGGATCCCGGATATTCTGGTCCGCTTGCAAGTATTACGAGTTTATCGTTTGGGATTGGAGTGCCTGGGAGTTCATCCATAAAGTTTTCAGTGACTCTATTTAGGCCAAAAAGTGTGGGGCGGAATTGGAACATTTTGAATGAAAACATTTTCTGCCATTGAAATACCTTTGTACTAATGACTTGGCTAGTTTGTGCGACGTGACTCATTTCATGATCTATCAGAATGACTTTAAAGAATACTCGATTGAAAGAGATAATTGATCAAGGATTATTTTCCAGGTGTTCCGAGTGGTTTAACTGTCCTGCTGAATATGCAATAAAGAAATCAAATTTTTCTTGGTCACAAAAACCCAAATGACACGTTACGATAATGCACAAAGACATAATTTGCAATCTAGCCCTTGATTGAAGGTAGTCCTAAACAAGTATCAACGCAATGTTATTTTAGTTTTTATTTTCAACTGAACGATACTTGAAATATTTAAGATATTTCTTTTTGTTTTTGACCATGAAGAACACAAAAAATGAGAAAAGGAGCAATAGTGGAATGATTGCAATCAAACGATCAGATCTAAAGAATTGGTTTCCGTATCTGTCAAAATGGATCCAACTGTTATCAAATGTAAGGTTCAACAATCCTCCCATTCCTTCAAAATGAGACTGGCCAACAGTATTCCCTGAAAGAGTGATATAAGTATAATTGAATTTACCATTGTAAGATACCTGATCAGCACGAAACCAAACATAAAATTCTTTTGGAAGTCTTTTAACAATGACATCACCAATACTTTTAAATTCCAACTCTTTCAAGTTGATGGATACATCGCCATCAAAGCCGCCATTAGTAAGGGATAAACTTCCATTAAAGAACGGAGTGTACGACACTTCAAACGTTTCTCCAGGAATCCTACGAACTCTAGATAATTCTGGGCTAAAAACCCCTTTAAATTCCCCGTTAATATTCGATGCTTTGAAGACTGTAAGCGATACCCCTCCTTTTGAGTTTGGAACACCATTTGCCAGAACTGATTCAATCAACTTTTGGTATTCCTTTTCACGAATCAACGAGTCGTATTCGGAAAGGTCAACTCGATTGCCATAATACCGAATCGAGAGAAATGAGTACACTTGATCAGCAGTAAAGCTAGCTTCACCCGCAGCATAGACAGAACCATAAACACCAACTCTTCCATTCCCAGTCCAAGCAACATTGTCCTTACAATCAACTTTGGCTTCAACGACAGAATACATGCGTTGTTTAAACAAATCAAGATTGATCTTTTCAGGGATGCTGACATTGATTTCAGTCCTTTTGTTTTCTCTGTGATTGAAAACTGAAAGTTGGACTTGCTTGTCGTTTTCAATAGGTGTGCCTTGCATATCACTCATGTAGTCTGGAGTGATTTCATTGATTTCAAAGAGAGGCAGTTTCTCCCTGTACATTAAAGTCATTTTGTGTTCAACTTTTTGTGTAAACAAGCCCCACCTTGACTGGTACCATTCAGTAAATCTTTGTACAAGTGAGTCAAGAAATTGTCAAAGTCAAATTTGAATGATTTATTCTTTATCAGCAACAGGTTCATACTGGGCATACCTGTTTCTCTTTTTGATTCCAAAATAAGCAGAGATGTAGCATTGTAGAATAATTGGGATAAGAAACCAGTACGAGATCTTTGGTTCATCCCAGTACTCGTTGATTTCCCAACCTATTTCAAGAGTGCCGCCTATACCATTGAAACTACCTCGGTCATACACAGAGATTTTTTAAATTGATCACAGTAAAAATTGAATCTAACGGTATAGTTACCTACTAGATAATAGCTGCCATACTTTATTCATCTAGGGGTTTAAATTGAATATTTTGACATGTAGCAGTGGCTAAAGACACCAAGTTGTTCAATTCTCAATAGTAGAGAAAGATTAGAGAAAACGGTTTTATTACACTGGCTTGTACAAGACGGTAGTAATAAACTTGTTAGTATACAGTTACCTTTTTTCTGTACCTGCTAGTACTAGATATTGCCATTACTCCATCTCTGATGGAACACGCATATAAATGATTTAAAGATACATGGTTAGGTACAGGTAAAATATACGGATCATCTTGAGTAATTGATTTTGAATTCAGCAATACTTTTTGCAATTGAGCTGGCAAAGAAGGCGGTTGCTTATCACTCCTCATTAATGGCAAATTGCACAGGTAGGATTCAACTGGGCTATCAGGAATTTCTGCGTTATTTATAATTACCTTTTTCCATTCCAAAGTCATCAGAGATATCTTGCAATCCATCTTCAACAGATCGCCCTTCTTCGTCATTTACACTAATATAGTTGACTAGATTTCCATCTTGGTCTTCTTCAACTGGTAAATCTTCAGAGCATTTCCATTCGTCATCAACAATGAACTTTAGCGAATGTTTTCCAGGTGGCATATCCACTATAGTAGTGAAATCTTCTGTTGATTTGGTTAGTCTGATTTTCCTTTTCCAGTTATTGAATGAACCTGTCAAATGAACCACTTGACCTGATATTAACATAAAGTACCAGCATGGGACCATACGATCATCACAGGTATATTCTTTTTAACTGTTCCTATTGGCTGTAGAGGAGCAAGTCCGAGTGAACCAAACTGATGAATAATTTTCGAGCTGTTCTTGTACGGCTTTTCACCCGCTGGTTGAATAAAGTTGTCCTTCCTACTTATCCTAGGGGGAGATGGGGGAATATCAACTTTCTTTTCAGTATATGAGTCTATAGACCCCGCTATTTGAAGAGGGGAACCAGCTACAGGCGATTCTGAAATTATAGTCTTGTTTTCTCTACTTGGTATTGGTACTGGGATTGATCTTGTGGATGAAGGTGGTGTAAGTTGGGATTCTGCATTTCCCATTTTATGGCGTTTTTTCAAAAGATTTTATACGGTAGATTCTTGGTTTACAATAATCCAAAAGTAGCCTGGCAATTGTTATATCGTTACTGGAAGCTTGGCGGTGAAGCGTTAGTATTAAATTGACCACCCTCAACTATACCATTCCAGTGATCAAGCGAACAATTTCGAGATTTAGAATAGTTTAAAACGGTGAGCATGATATAGCCTTCAAAATGTTTATTCTGTTGGGAGAAGTGGTAGATGAATTTACCGCGTTTACAATGGAAATTCTCCCAAAGTGAAATCCTGAGAAACAAAGAAATCTTTTACTTTAAATCAATCGCCAATTTGAAAAATTCACTCGACGAATGACTCGTCATCAACAAATTATTGTTTGTCGAAACGTAATCATCGGAAGATTTCTATTACAAACTTTCTACTTTGAAAAAAAGATAGAGTCCAAGATTGAAGCATTGGTTGATTTCATCTTGGGAATTGACTTGGCTGACCATTTGAAGCAAATGTCAGTCAACCCAACATTGCCGGCAGGTTATCAAAGAAAAAGAATAATCGGGTCATTGCAGCAACCTGAATTGATGGGGTGGATCGTAGAGCTTTTATCAGGTGTCTACTATACGCAAGCAAAAAAGGAAGTATTCCCAAAGACTTTTACTGCTGTTTTGGTAATTGCAAGGTTACACGGATTCATTGGGGAAATTAAAGAGAAAAGTGAAGATGAAGTTTCAAAATTTAGAAAATCAATAAATTGCTCTTGATAAGTCTATGGTTGCAGTCGTTTTGAATTTTTGCAATTTATCTTTTTGGAATATTTGTCATAATGTCTCATTGTGAGACGTAGTCCAGTACCACGAATAAATAGAAGATGATATAGTTTGTTTACGATTTGGGTTCTAACAACTGCTAGATTGGAAGAATAAGCAAATTGAAATTCTATAAATCTGTTTTGATACAATCTTTGAGTTTGAATTCATTTTGTAGCTGTGAAATTGAGGATTTCTTTGAAGATATACACCAAGAGCAACCCAATTTGAATTAATAATCACCAAATATATGTGAGGTAAACAAAGTTGACACTACCTACTATCTAATAATCAACTTTGAGGTAATGCATGAGAATTTACCTTATACAGCAGACAGCATTCAAATAATACAATGATAAACAAGAAAGTTAAAAGTTTTGCAAATGTCAACCCAAAACTAATAGAAATATGGTTGATCTAAATATAGTAAAACTTTTTTCTTTGTGTCAACGTCATTGCTGTTTTATGCTGACGCGGGGCTATTTTGCACTATTTGCAGCTGGATTCTCGCTATGCATGATTATCAAACAATTGTCACTCGTATATTCAGATCCATCAAAAAGAAAACTAGGGCTGGTGTTGTTACTGTGGTCTATTTATATTACTATTCAATTAATCAATCAATGGAGTTTACTTGAGCAACGAGACTTGCCGGGAATCGCATGGGCACTATATATCTCTACAATATTTTACAGTGCTTGTGTGACGTGGTTATTGCACATTTCTATGCAAAGGTACACGATATTGACAACAGGTATTTAGCAATCAACTACACAACACGCCATTCAAACCTGTACAAAACGTTTACAGTTACGATGATGGTCACTGTATTTACAATCAGAATGGCAAGAACTGTACTTGTAATTATTGAGAATTCTGGAACAGCATTTTTCCCTCAAGCATCAACCCTGCAAGTAATAACCCTAGTTCCAATATTTGTAGTACGAATGTCGTTTGATATCGCTGCTTCCTACAAATTGTTGCAACAGTACAATTCCTCAGTTGAGAAATCACCATTAAAGCTTTGCGTGTTTTACCAAATTGGCTATTCGTTGTTTATGGAAATTGTACTTACGTTTTTTTCAATTGTTGTAGCGGTTTTGGAAGCCGAGAATTATACTGGTGATAATGTTGCGTTTATGGATTGGATCATGATTTCGTGGGCTATAGGCGGTTTATTGGAGCAATCCCATATACTAAAGGCGCTATTTGATGATAATCAATATTTCATACCATTGAATATGGAAGAACAGAATTAGCAACATTCAACAGAGGCGGTGCTTTACGTTTCCTAGAATATAAAAGCCCAACCACAAATGAAATTGCAACTTTTTGAAGATGTATTTGCAAAAGTTCCATTGGTTCAAAATAATTGGTTGGGTTGTGGCATACAATTTAGCAGCACTATGTTAAAGGTGCATTACACAGTAAAATCTGCAATTGTGTATGTCATTATTCCAAGTATTGTTGCTGTGGAAATAGAAACAGTAAAAGGTAGATAGTCACAGTAGGTTCAAGGTGCTTTGATCTATTTAAATCAAATACTATGGTGGATAAAGTGGAAATTTTAGTTTCTTCATCTAATCAATCGCGTCTATTTCTGGTTGGAATCAAATACCCCATCATCTTTGCAAAGATCTATTGAACCGACCTTGGGAAACATTTCTAGCACATGAATATCTAATACGATCAAGCCAATTCTTTCAAAAGAAATATTTTTATTCAAACTAGTTTTGAAGCGCAATAAAGTCTTTGATATGTCTGCAAACCACGTCTACATCTTCAACAGTCATGCCGTGGTGAGCACCCAACAAGAACCCATTGGCCATGATAGTGTCAGCATTTTCAAAAGTCTCGAGATACTCTCTGTAAACTGGGTGGCGGGTGATGTTGCCAGAGAAAGTAACACGGGTCTGGACATTGTGGTTTTCAAGGTAGGTCAACAACTCTAATCGTTTTGGGTATTGCAATGGAATAGCCAGCCAGTTTGGTTTGATGCTGTCGTCTGGGAGAATGAGTCCAGGAACATCCTTTAGGTTTTGCAAGTATCTCTCGACGTTCTGTCTCCTGGTCTTTCTGAAATTATTAAACTTTTTCAACTGCACCAAGCCAAAAGCAGCGTTTACTTCGGACGACTTGAAGTTGTAACCTAGTGCACCATAGAGGAATTTAAAGTCGTATGGGATGCCATCAATCTCGTGGCTGAATCTTTCAGACATGTCTTCGGCGTTGGTACCAATACGCCCCCAGTCACGAATCATAGATGCACGCTTGAGGTGTGCTTCATTGTTGAACATTACCATACCGCCAGACCCACAGGCAGTGATGATGTGAGAGGCATAGAATGAAGTAGTGGCAATATCGGTGTGTTCAGTGTGGGTGAGGGTATCTGCTGAATCTTCAATCAAAAAGATATCCTGACGACCCATTTGGTTGAGTGCAAGACGGAGTTGCTCCCAGTCTGGCTTGTTTCCGATCAAGTTTGGAATCATGATCGCACCAGTTTCTGGACGAACTTTGGCAATCACTGCGTCGACTGAAGGGACATACTTGTTCAACTCGACGTCCACAAAGACTGGCTTGAATTTGAGCTGGATCATTGGAGCAACAGTGGTGGAAAAGGTACATGCTGGAGTGATGATTTCTTTTCCTTCTGGGAGGTTGAGACTGGCAAGTGCAAGCAAACAAGCAGACGATCCAGAGTTGACAAACAGTCCATAGCGCTTGCCAAACGCTTCAGACACCTTTTGTTCAAATTCTACAGAGTACTTTCCGAACCCTGCCAACCAGCCATCACGGAGACACTTTTCAACAGCTTGGATTTCTTCTTCGCCATAGGATTCGAATCCGTTTGGAGCGTACCAGATCTTCTTTTCAGAGAGCATTTGTTTTGATTTTCTGATAGCCGCTTAAATACAATTCGCCAAGTCACATTTTCAAAACTCCGCGATATTGCAATATTGCGATATGGTCAACAAAATTAAAAACCGATGTCAGACGGTGGAGCGACGATGATCGATATCAGCTGATCGAGATTGCTGATCTAGCTTTTGCCTATCCGTTCCCAATTAGTACACCTGTTCAGCTGTTTGGAATAAAAAGGCAAATAAGCGCAATAGCGTTGGGGCAGCACAGAACAAACGGCAAAATACAGGGAAATGTAGCTGGACGGGTTGTTTGATTCTTGGTAATTTCAATATTGTGGGTTCAAGTATGCAGACTTGCTATAAACAAACAACGCGTACCCCCAACAAACGACAAGTATAAATAGCAGGCAAACAAACACCCTTCAGGATGATTGCCAACACTGTTGAAAAGCTTGAACCCAGCCCAGTCCTTATTGGATCTACACGCTTCCCACCAAGAGACGACATCAAAACTATTTTGATCACTGGTGGTGCAGGCTTTATCGCATCGTATGTCGTCAGACACTTTACCATCCAGTATCCTGAATACAACGTTGTTTGCTACGACAAGATGGACTATTGCGCTTCGTACAACAATATTGCCTGCTTGGACGGCTACCCAAACTTTACTTTTGAAAAAGGAGACATTACTGACGCCGAAAGGACTCTCGAGGTACTCCAGAAACACAATGTCGATGTGATCATGCACTACGCCGCGCAATCGCATGTCGACCTTTCCTTTGGCAACTCGTACACATTTACGCACAACAATGTCATGGGCACACATGTTCTGTTGGAGTGCGCAAAGTTCATCAATGTAAAGAGCTTTATCCACATTTCCACTGACGAAGTCTATGGTGAAGTGGAAACGGATGCCGTCGATTTGCTCGAAACAGCACTGTTATGTCCAACAAACCCATATGCTGCGTCCAAGGCTGCAGCCGAAATGATTGCAAACGCATACTACAAGTCTTTCAAGCTCCCAATAATCATTGTTCGCTCCAACAATGTCTACGGACCACACCAGTATCCTGAAAAGATCATCCCCAAGTTCTCTTGTCTGCTCAATAGGGGTCGCAAAGCAATCTTGCACGGCGATGGCTCACCAACCCGTAGGTATTTGTATGCCGGAGACGCGTGCGATGCGTTCGACACTATTTTACACAAAGGCACCATCGGACAAATCTATAACATTGGGTCTATGAACGAGGTGTCTAACAAGGATCTGTGCAAGTTGTTGCTCGACGAGTTTGGCATCCCAAAAAGCGACTTTGGCAAATGGGTCGAACACACGCACGACAGACCGTTCAACGACATGCGCTACGCTGTTGACGCAGCAAAACTCATGAAACTTGGATGGACGCAGAAAACCAGTTTTGAAAAAGGACTGAAACTGACTGTGGACTGGTACCGCACATACGGAGAAGTATGGTGGGGCGACATATCTCATTGTTTGTCTGCTTTCCCAGTTGCTGACACCCACTGCAAGCCTGCTGTTTCTACTTGTACTGTTCCAGTGAAATCCAAGAGTAAAGCAGCCCATTCAACCAGCGTGTCGGTAGAACTGTCCATAGACTCGCGCTAACTATTAATATATTACCTTTTTTTTAATTCTATCGTTATTAAAATGTTGTATTGGGTCGCAAGTTCAAGTGATATAGATGCGTTACAAAATCCAGCGATGGTAGGTGTACACGATCAAGAGGATAAACAATGGTTACCTAGAAAGAAAATTAAAATGAAATATTTCAATGACAATACAGCAAGGAATACTCTAATATCTTAAAGTGAGGGAATGTTAATCATGAACGAACAAGCTAAATGACGCACTTGTACACGGCTGCAAAAATTAAAATACACAAACAAAAAGTAAAAAGAAGCTTTATCAAGCAGATTGTGCAGCGTTGTACTCGGCGGCAAGTTTGCAGAGAGCAGACTGTACAACCGGAGTTTCGCGGTGAGAAACCTTGGACAAATGCTCTGTCGACAATTCAACCCCTTTGCGTGGTTCAGGATTGGTGACAGTGTGCTCAATACGGAACGTTTTTAGAAAGTCTGGCAGAGAGATTACGCCAGAGTTGACAAAGTTCAATGGACCAGTGACGCCAGCTTCAACAAGTGCAGGAATCTGTGGAAACAGGTCAGGGACAACAGTAACTGCCACGTTGACATTGTGCACGCTCGAGGTTCGGCCAGCCATCTTGGTCAGGAAGCACTTTGGATGGTTGTCGGCGGTCGTTGGATACAGAATGCGTAAACAAAGTACATTCGGATACAATCGTAGGCGTGACTCGAGCTCGACGCGAAGGCGAACGTAAACAGAGTTGTCGAGGTTGGGCTTGTCTGATTCATCAAACACTGTCTTTCCAGAGCCAGTCAAGTTGTAGAGCAGTCCAGTGCCGTAAATCGTCAAGTGCACTTTCAAGCGATCAGTAAGCTCCATGAGGTTGAGCATCTGCAGGTAGTTTACTTGATATGTTTCCTTTTCGTGGTCCTCGCACCATTGGGTGGTTGGTCGACCAGATATCCCTGCAGCACACAGCACGTACTTGACACCTCCCTTGACAATCAGCTTTTCGATGCTGGCCAAGTTTTCGAGTCGCTCAGCTGTCGCAATGTATTTCTTGCCTTGGTCAACAAGCACTTTTTCTGTGTACGAACCGAGATAGCCGGTTGCACCAAGGAGCAGATAGTCAACCTGCTGATAGAAGGGTGCTTGGTCGTCGGCCTTGGAGATAATGATGCTGGACTGCGGAAAGTTGTACACGAAAGGAGTACCTGGTGACTGCCAGTGATAGGTCTTGTCAAACTCTGGATTGTAGTTGTCCTCCAAGAAGTAGAGCATCTCCACTTCCGAGAGCGCGTAAAACCCGTGCATTGCGTTGTGCGGAATAACCATGCTGTCGCCTGCTGAAAGTACTCCTTCAAAGCACTCTCCAGTCTTGGGGACATACCAAAAGTCGTAGATCTGTCCGCTGACAATGTAAATCTGCTTGCGATAAGGTGTATAGTGCAAACCCCGAAGAACGCCAAGGTGAGACTTTGAGACAAGTACTTCCTTTGTTGGAAACTCCATGTGCTTTAGTGAGTGTAGAGATCCGCGGTGGTCGTTGTAGATCATTGAGCAGTGTTGAGTTGAGGCGCTTTAGATTGAGCAGTGTTGTTCAGACAGCTGTTTAATATAGATTGGCGCGTTCAACTCAGCTGGCTGAGTTTTGTTGAATATCGCGTTCCTTTCCATCAAAAAATAGTTTGCCAAAAGCATGTTGCCAGTCGAAACCAATAACGACGAGGAAAAAAATATCTTGCTATCTGACGACTCTGAAATAAAGCAAAAGAAGGTCACTGAACAATGGAAAGTCATCGTGTGGATGGTGATCAATCTGTTTGCAACTGTAGGAATCGTATTCACCAACAAAGCCATCTTTACCGACAGCAAGCTGGTAAAGATGCCCATCACGTTTACAGCCTTTCACTTTGCCTGCACCTCGTTTGTCTTGATGGTCACCAACCAAGTGGGCATTTTCAACGCAAAACCACTAGGACTGGTCACCATCTTGCCACTTTGTCTCGCTTTCTGTGGGAACGTCATCTTTCCCAACTTGTCCCTGGCGTTTTCTTCAGTCTCGTTCTACCAGCTGGTGCGCATCCTCTTGACACCGGGAACCGCTTTTCTCAACTATGCAATCTACAACATCAAAACTACTAAAGCTGCCCTCTTGACCATGATTCCTATTTGCTTTGGAGTTGGGCTCACAGTGTACTATGATGCTCTGTCCAACACTACCAGCACCAAAACGACTTCCTTGGAAGGTGCAGTTTTTGCACTAGTTGGTGTGTCCATCTCCTGTATCTACACCATTTGGATTGGCACATACAGCAAGACCCACGGATGTTCGTCTCTTCAACTGCTTTACAACCAGGCTCCCCCTTCTGCCCTGATGCTGATGGTTATTGCTCCATTTACTGACACTTTTCCTTCATTGTCGGAAGTATCGAGCGAGTCGCTATGGCTTATTTTGCTGAGCGGGATTCTTGCCATGCTGATCAATGTTTCGCAATTTTACATTATACACGGCACTAGTGCACTCACCAGCACAATTGTCGGCCACACAAAGACCTGCAGCATCATTGCACTTGGTTGGATGTTTGGTGCACGAATGAACGATTTCAGTGTGCTGGGTATCCTGATTGCAGTCGGAGGAATATTCGCATACTCAAGTCTCCCTTATATGAATGGATCCAAGCTGGACAGCATTTCGTCACTGGTATTCAGCAAAAAGTCAATCGCCATACTCGCTATTGCAGCACTGATTGCATTTGGCTACCACGAATCAACCCAGTACACTGAAATCGCAGAGACAAAGGGAGTCTTGGATGCAAAGATCGACCAGCTGGCCGCCTTGCAGCAGGAGCATGCGCAAAATCAAGAAAGTTTGCTGCACGACCTTTCTTCCAAGCTGGATAGCACAGGTGATCAACTTTCAAAGATTCACGAAACTATGCAGGAACAAAACGCCAAGCCAGTAATGTACAGCAAGCTGGTCCACCCCGGCATTTGCATAAGAATAGTAGATGCTCGTGATATATTCTACTACATTGCTCAATCCCTGTATGACGGATTCCAAGAGCTGGGTGTCCCGGTAGAATATGTGCCTGCAGTCAAGCCAGATGACGGATGCGCCTACATCACATTCTTGCCCAACCAAGGCGGCGCTTTCAAGTACATTGCGTACAACTGGGAACAGCTGACCACCCCTGGGGGATGGTGGAACGACGGTATGCACAACTACTTGAAGAATGCACAAGAAGTGTGGGACTATTCACCAAAGAACATCCAGTTCCTCAAGGAAAAGGGTATCGAGGCAAAGCTCGTGATGCCAAACTACAACGTGTTCATGGCTGACTCTCTGATTGCTGCACCAAACGAAATCAGAACCAACACCATCATGTTCATGGGATTGAAGAACGACCGAAGAAACACTTTCCTCAACAAGGCCATCGACACTTTTCCTGGCCAATTATTGATCAATCCACCGCGTGATCAAATGACAAAGTCAAAGATTGGACTAAACATCCACTTTTATCCTTCAGGTTGGATCCTCGAAACCCACCGCATCTACCAGTTCTTGTCGCACAAGTTGCTTGTAATATCGGAGCACAGCGAAGACCACGAGCTGGACAAGATGTTTGAGCCTATGGTTACTTTTTTCAACACAGACAACTTTGTAGAGACTGTGTACAGGGTGTTCAACATGTCGCAAGCGGAATACAGCAAGATCACCACCTATCGGTTAAACTACTTGAAGTCTCTCCCAACAGTTGCCCAGCAGTTGACGCAAACAGAGTCGATCATTTGGACAGGAAACAAAGCCCCAGAAATTAAACCAGAATAAACTAATAATAATTCCTGATTTTGCGTGCCTTTCGCGTCAATTTAATCCTTTCTGACTGATAGTAATTATGGGTTTCCAAGCAATAGCTTACTATAGTAAGTTTATGCTCATTTTAAATTCGAGACTAGCACATCCATATTCAGAGTAGCGGATTATTAGCAATACAAGGTTTAGAACGAATTGAACAAATTTTCCTGATAAGGTGCTTCATGACAGTAATCCTAATTGTATCTTATTTACAGTATTGGCAGATGGTGAATCCGAAATAGCGAGTGACCACCAATAAAGTCAACTACTCTTTTGTAAAACTTTGGAATATGTCTCAGCAGCTTAACCCAGTCTTATAAATAACTCTGTTTCTATCAATCGGAGCTTGACCAAGTGCCTTCATACCCTAAATATCTGTCTCGAATCACATTTGATAACGAGTGATCTTATTACAGAATATGATGGAAAAGTAAACAGGAATGGCGAAAAGACTTTGAGGGTCCACAATCTGGCAGGCGGAATTGAATATTGCTCTAAACAGCTTTCAAATCAACAAATTTGTGCAATTTTGAGCATGTAAATACTTTTAAACATTGCCAATTGAAAAGGAAAACAAGTTTACAAGATGCCCAGAGAATACCATTTTTGCTACTTTTAAGAGTTCGATAAAGAACCAAATACGACACAGATTGTCTCCTCATTTCCTGCATTTTCAATGATAAAATCAAAGTTTTGCTCTTTGATTTATGTAGCAATGTCTGATTCGAGTGTACTTTAGCAAGTTCTACTGCAATATTGCATCCCTTTTTTTGAAGACCCTAAAATATTGGCATTTCCAGTGGTTGTTGAGTAGTATAGTCATACAGTCCAATTAAAATCCATATCGATATTGATTTTGACATTATCATTTTTTTAGGTACATGTTCCAAACACAGTTCATCAACGGCTGTATCGAATCATATTCACAGGTGAAATTCATTTCCTTTTAAGTGCTCTTCCCTTCCCTAATCTTGAGCACGCGATATCTTTTGAAAAACTGATTAGATCACTATTTTATTAGTCACGTGTTGATCTTTATTTGCTGTTTGAGAACAATGGTATATAAACAAAAATGTACAGATATACAAACATAAATAAACATCCGTCAAAATCATTTAAACATGAAGGCACTCACATCAAAAAAGGTCAGGTATATATTGTTATCTTTGTTTTTATTTTTCCTACTGCTCTGGTCAACTAATGGAGTTGGATGGAAACACAAATCGCATCCAAAGAATGCAACTGAAATCAGTATCCCTAAACGTGCCTATATGTTTTATGTCACCAACAAAAATTATGGCTGCTGTGTCATGGTGTTTGCGCAACGGTTCAAACTTTTCAAATCTGATCCAACGATTGACGTGGTGGCATTTGTTACCGGCCTTGATGAGCAATTAATGGGAAACATGCGAGATCTAGGTATTTGTGACTAATGTTAGGGATTAAAGTCATTGAAGTGGAAGCCTTGAAGTCTAACCACGCCGAAAATGAAATCTCTGATTATTACTTGGAATCGATCACGAAATTCCAGATATTCAAAAACTGGGGTTACGACAAGTTTGTATATTTGGATGCTGATAGTATTTTGATGGGAAATATAGATCACTTGTTTGATTTGCCAGAAATTCCAACTTTCTGGACTCCAAGGGCATACTGGTTGGGCGAAGAGCTCCAACCAGCATTCACTAGCATATTGATTGTGGGTAAGCCATCAGAAGATATATTCAACGCATCGGTGGCATTATCGAAAACTGATAATTCATTGTTTGATATGGATGTACTCAACAAACTGTATAGGCATCAGGTAGGATTACTTCCAAATATCTATGGACTTACTAACTGGGCATTCTGGAATGTAGGAGACGAACCAGCGGAATATCGCAACCATCTTGATGAGTTGCACAAAAACTTGAAACTTGTTCACTTTACTGGTGTTCAAGATGGAGGGTATGGCAAGCCATGGAACACCGACCGTAGAAAACCCGAAGATTATCATCAAAGAAAGTATTATTATGAATTATTTGACATATTTTACTCTCACTATAATCAAGTCTGTCCAAATTGAAGATATAACTAAATAAAACGCCGATTAACGCTGGATTAACGATTTAATAACTTTACCAATAACACTTGATTAAACAATTCATGAATCTAATGGGCAAACATTCACAATTGAGTTACCACACAGACACGAACCAGGAGTCGGTAAGAATTGGAAGGATTTGCCAGGTTCAAACTGCTTGACTGGTGAAACGGAGTTTACTTTTTAAATAGTTTTGTCTAGGAATCTAGCAATGGCTACAGATGAAACACAAAGAATAACAGTAACCTGTAAAGAATGATCTGACTGCTGATAAACCAACTAGAATGAATGGTATGGATCACGAT